>JAJMHE010000019.1:202562-252111 GCA_030582895.1 Candidozyma ruelliae | reverse complement strand
AGCGGCTTCATGCTGTCACAACCGCAAATTTTTGAATTGTAGGCATAACAGAATTCACTTACACAATTGTGATCATGAGAGGATCGCCACTTGTCAAAAGTGACAATTTTATAGAGAAACATCAAATATGAATCACATTATTGGTGGAGTACCTGGGGTCTCTTTTCGCTTAAAGATGCCCCGAGACACTCCAATTACCCTAACTCTTCAGAAACACACACTTATTTTGCACTCTCTAATTCATGGAATATATCACCATCATCGATAGAATAGTGACACATCAATGGTAAATCACCAGTAAACATTTTCCGATGAACGCTCACTCCACTCGTTTACCTTAGCGATGTTGACGCGCACTAATAATATTTGCCGATAGTGCAGCCGGATAAAGCATGATTGGCTTTGCCGAGATAAGCATCTTTGCTGCAATCTTTCGGACTCTATACTGATAACGGCATTCTTTTTGACATTTCCGGGTCGGACCCTACCCGCAGTGTGCCCCTCTCGGTAAACGGCCGAAGCCCGATTTTTCATTGTCTTAAAAAACCCCCCGCCGGAATTCACCCCTCTGGAAGTTCATTTCCCCAGAGTCTTGAAGATCACAATTTTTCATTAAATCTGTCTCCACGCTTATTGGATGGACACACCGGGTGGGGGACGGATGCATACCGCAACAAGTCGGATGGCACCCGTGAGGACGGACACGATCCGTTCATATCACGGCAAGAGGTATATAAGGAGGATCGCTTGAATATAACTCGATTCCATATCAATTCAATGTCGCCAAAAATTGAGGGTATTCTTGCAGCCGTTCCTACACCATTGACCAAAGACGCCAAGTCGGTGGATTTGCCAAACATCAAGAAACAGGTGGACCGTTTGATAGAAGGCGGTGTTCATGGCATTGTGACTACTGGTACCACTGGTGAGTTCCCTGCTCTCACGCTCGAGGAGCACAAAAGCGTCATCAAGACCTATGTCGACGATGTCGCAGGTAGAATCCCTGTCATTGCAGGTCTCGGCTTCAACAGCACTCAATTGGCCATTGAGATGGCCCAATACTCCGAGTCAGTCGGTGCTACTGCTTGCATGTTCGTGCCTCCATTTTACGATCCACTTCCTTTCAAGGCTCTCAAGAAGTTCTTTGAGGATGTCTGCGGATCGATCTCTATTCCTGTGATGTACTACAATTTGCCTGGTGCTACTGGAGTCCATCTCACTGCTGCTCAGTTCAGAGAGCTCTCCAAGATCAAGGGTTTTGACTACATGAAGGACACTTCGGGCAACGCCAAGGAGTTGGCTGACCTTTTGACCAAGCCTAGCGAAGACTTCGAGGCCTTCAATGGTTGGGACACTCTCACCTTCTTCTCTATGGCTCACGGTGCTAAGGCTGCTGTCTGGGGCGTTGCTTCGGTGCTTCCCAAGGAGTGTGTTGAGCTTTGGAACACGTTCACCAAAGAGGGAGATTTGGAAAAGGCTAGAGAGCAGTGGAAGTACCTCTGGGAGGTCAGCGACTTCTTTGAAAGCGTGTGCTACCCTGCTGCTGTCAAGGCTGGACTCGAGATTATTGGACAGCTGGCTGGTCCTGTTAGACTTCCAACCTTGCCATTGGAAGACAACGAGTACACCAAGTTGAAGGAGATTCTTACCCGAAAGAAGTACTAGCTATAGATACCTTTGGTAGTGCTATAAAAAAAAATTTCATTCTCTTCCAGTAGCTCTACTAATCATGGGAAACTAAAGTGAAGTCAACCTTAAGCAACCGTTGGAGGAGGGCCTACCGCAACAATGGGCATCACAGAACTTTCTTACCGCCGGAAAGAGACATTAGTGAATCAAGAGGAAAAAAAAATAATTCCATGATCTTGGTTTTGTGCTGATACTCATATTTATATGTTCATATACATGAATTCGAATCCTCAAAGTAAGATTCTGAGCAAAGTAACATGCTTTTTGGCTCGTACATTAAACTGTTTAGAGAAGAATACAACTATTCGTGGTCTTAGCTCCTTAGAGCCAAGCAATGAAGAACTCGACTTGCCCTTTAATTAGGCCCATACCTGCAATTGTTCGAAGAAGTCAACCCTCTTGTTCGTCGTGTCCAACTTCTCAGCAACTGAAGCCCTCAAGTCGTCTACCATGGCTGGGTGACCACAAGTGACAAAAGCCACACTGTGGTTTGCCTCCTCGATTTCCGTTTGTACAATTTCATCCACAGAAGGTCTTCCGAGCTCAAACTCAATGTGAGGGAATTGCTCTCTCAATTGGGTGATGAGGTCACTCGTGATCATGGATTTGTCCTCTTCAGAGTCTGACTTCTTCAATTCCAGGTCCTGTTTCTCAGAAAGAGAGGTTTCGTAGCTCTCGTTGAGTTTGGCGGCTAATTCTTGTCCATCATTTGAGTCCGGCTTTGTGATATAAATCGTAGTCTCAACCTTCGTGGACTTCAAAGCCTGCAATTCTGTGAACATCCAAGCAATGCTCTTTGCCTCACGCAAAACCCAGAAAAGCTTGAGCTTTTGTTGCGAGTGATTGGCAGATCTTCTTGCCAAATCGTAAACTTCGGAGAACATACCAGGAATACCGTTACCACCTGCCACGAACACAGCACTGCTATGTTTCTGAACAGGACAAGACTCTCCATAAGGACCCTCAACTGCCACACGACATGTGAAAGACCTGCCCGGAAGGTTGGCAAGCTTCTTAGCAAGTCTGCTGGTTATACCCTTCTTCACCTTGCACAAGAAAACAATTTCATTGTCTTCAGCAACAGACTCCAAGAACGTGAAAGGGTGAGACTGCCAGAAATTCCAGTTCCAGCAGAGGTGGAGCCAAGCATGACCACCGGGCGCCGACTTCCAGTATTTCGGTCTTGGGACTACAATTCTCAAAACCTCATCTTCGACAAGCGAAACTTTAGCTTTGGGGAAGCCAAACAATGCAATTCTAATGAGTCTGACAAGTCTGTCAAATGCCCATACTGCGACTGTAGCGTAAACAAATGGCATGTAGCCGAGATTGGCCAAGTGTTTCCAAGCACCAACAACCCAACCAATTGCCAAAAGAATGTGAACTACCAAGAAAATTTCATAAGCCTTTCTTCGAAGGAATAAAAGACCTTGAAAGCACATCAATGAACCACTGACGGTTGCAGCAATACCGTAATGAATATACTCCCTCATCATATGACGTTTGAATGTACCCAAAATAACGAAATCAGCCGTGTAGCACACAGCATGTACAAAAATGAGAGCGACAACGATTCTTGCCATCCATCTATGATACATGACAAATGTCGAGTACTTCCATCTTGTAAGCCATTGTAGGAAGTTGTTGCGTCCAGCCAACAAGAACAAAAGAGGGAATATGACGGTGCCCATGATTCCAGTTCTGTCAGCAATGACTCTCACCAAAGCAGCCATGTCATCGCTGAAGATTGGATCATCCGAGATGTATTGAATATGAGCAACGCACATAGCGAAAATCATCCAGAAAAAGATAAAAACAATGATCGACTCCATTCTCGAAGGAACGAGGCAGTTGAACAAAACCAAGATTTTTTGGTGGTCATTCTTCTTCTTTCTTGCCAACGCTGGAAGCGTAACATACTTTCTCCAAAACTTTGAGATTGGCCCATTGAAAGTGGTTCTCAAAGAAGGGAAGATTACGACAGACCAATTAGCAATTGTTGCAGCAAGAAAAATTGCAGCCCAGTACCCAAGTGCACCAGCTCCATAGTAGACCGAGCGGTCAAAGTTACCCAAGAAAATGTATTCAGACAAGTAATACTTCTTGGCCGCAGTAACGTTCAGCTTGATTGGAACACTTACAACGGAGCTGGAGCTAAAGTTAGCAATGTCAGATGTGTAAGTAGCGTTAGTCTCGTAATATTCATATGCCTCCTCCAAGTCACTCATAGTCAACAGCACAGACAACTTCTCGCAGTACTTGATGTAATACTTCATTGCGCCTTCAGACCTCTTTCCAATATCCTCCATGCATCCCATTACTGAGGCAAGAGCATTTTCACTGCTGCAGTAACAAGAGCTGGAAGAACCTCTATGTCTTTTGTGGTGATGCCCACCGGATGATGAGCTTGAAGTCTTACAGAACGTGGCTATTGAAGATAAGTAACCGACGCAACTATAGGTCTGATAAGAGTCATCTCCATAGAAAGTGAACGTTCCACTTCCTTTTGCCTGGGCTAACGAGCTGAGGGTCAAGATGGGGATCAACAAAGAAAGCCACATAGCGATGAAGGTCAAAAAACGAGGAAAACAAGTTCCTTTTATGCCCATCGGGCTGCCATCTGTGAAAATAGCCAAGCATACAGGCTGTCATCCCTCGAGCCAATAGGTATCCATGTATCTCCGTCAATGAGAGGCTTAGAGACGGTAGCGAGACTTGATTTTGTGTAGGAAGCGCCTTGATAGCTCAGTGCCTACACAGCGCTGTCACATTGATCGTTGAGATATGTGTCGTACATGCATATTTGAAAAAACAGCACACAATTCCGATTTGACATCAGCATTCGTGTTTCAGTGATTCTTTGTACATTCAAGCATCTAACAACAATTCGTCTATCTCACATAAATCAAGAGCTTTCCATTGGCCTGAGTCACTGCAAGCCAGCTGAAGGATTGCCCGTTTACGTCAAGTTTTCAGGGTAGAAATCTTTTCGATCAATGCAATGCGACGCACCATGATGACAACCGCGCATCAACGACTTTGAGTTACTCTCCTGTCTCCAGGGCTCTTCCAAAGATACATGGAAAGCCCATCCAAGATAAGCATCGACTTGCACTTGAAAAAAAGAGGAAGTCAGCTTTTCCAAACTATTTGAGAAACGCTGGGCTTCAGCCTTCAGGCTCCCACCGACTCAAAAATCAGGAACATGTTTTGAACCTAGCGTGCAGTTCGGCTAAAGATGCTGAACCTTAAATGTACGATGTGCAAACTTTTACGGCAGAGTTTTGGTTTGACGTGTTTAGGGTAATTCTTGCCAGAAACTCAACGCCAATGGATGCGAATCATTACACGAATACCCTATTTGGAGCTATGCGTTTTTTGTGACCTGTCTTGTCTTCACCGATTAGTGCCACATCATGATCGAATCTGTGGACCATTCCTGGACTTTGTCGTACGCTCATCCCAAAATGGACATATGCATCTAGGGTTTACTTGGTTATTTCAATCTCTGAACGTCTGCCTTCAAAGACCTACAAATCACGGAAAACTGACTCCATCCGAAGCTCGGAGATCATCTAAGATAATCTATTCATCGTGCATCAATTGTGTGTATTTCATATAGTCGTGTAAGCCTTCTTGTCAAAATTTCTTGGCACTGTCAAATTGAGTGAGGTGTGCAGATAGTAATGTGTCAAGGTCTAGGGCTCATCAAGAGCATCAATTCAATTATATAGGATACCAAATCTAGTTTTGTGTAATTATTGATATTTCATCTACAACACAGTTTGTGAGAAAGCCCAAATCTTTTTCTCGATGCGCAATCTATGTATTCATCAACAGTTAACTACTCAAAGTTTCACGATGCTGAGCCGCGGAACGGAACAAAGGATATACGGATAATTGCCGATCAGAAGGTTCAAGGCGTAGTTTGGAGCTGGATTTTCAATATTCCGGAAGGCGACTATTGGATTTCACCGATTTTTATTACTCAAAGCGGATAAAATCAATTCTATTGGCTGTATGAATCTAAATCAGTTGCACGATCGTGCACAAGCTGCTGACGTTTTCCCTCTTCGAAACGTCCTCATCCTTTCCAGAGTGCTTTTTAATGATGATTGTCTCGCCGGTGGCACCTTCAGGATGATACCACTCAAGGTACTCGAGCTTGTCGTTGTACTTCACGTAGCCGGCAGTGACGTAGATATCCTTGTAGCTCAACTTGTTGAAGTGCCATTTGGGGACGAAGATCACTGTTGGGGTTGATTTTAAGTTTTGCTGATCGTTAAGATCGATCGTGAGCGAGAACTTCGGAGCGTTAATGTCAAATTCAACAGCGGTCTTCTCGCCCTTTGAAGCAACCAAGAACGGTCTGATGACTGCACTGGGTGCACGAACGCCGTCTTCAGATGGGTAACAGCTTTTCATGCGCTCTTCGTGAGACTCATCAAGAGAAGCAATTTTTTCATGGTGCTCGGGAGACCAGAATGAGAAGTCCTCGTTGTTCCAGTAGTCGCCGTATTCGTGGCTGTTGATCGCTGAATATGCCCAGTATGTGTGGTGCAAACCCAGGTCTTCCAAGCCATTTGCAAAGGCATCCAAAGCCGCGGTCTGTGCAGAGTAGTTGCCATTCTTATAGGCTTGCTTGAGATCCATGTCAAAAGGAATACCTGTCTCGGTCATGAGGGCTGGGATATTACCCAATCTCTCTTTTCCTTCCTTCACGATAGCGTTGTACTGTTTCTTGATACAGTTACGAATAGCTTTCTCGCCAACAGCGACACCCAAAGCTGGATGGGCATACTCGCCTCTCAGGATTCCCAACATGTCTGCGTTGAACTTGTCGTTCCATGTCTTCATCAAAAGAGTCATCAAGTCGTAGAAGTGCGGGGCATACACCGTTCTGTCGTCTATCACGCCTCTCTTGTCGTCCTTGAGATTAGGAGGTGGCAGAAAAATTGGAGGCTCTAAGAGCATGAAGAAGTTTTCGTTCACGGATCTCACCAGGTTCTTGTAAGCCAAGTAGTAGTCGACAAAGAAATGGGCAAGGAAGAATTCCTCATCAACAAATTCTGGCTTCTCTCTACCGTCAAGGTACGATGAGATCACAGATGGTTTCCTGAAGTACTCGGGCTCGTTCAATTGACATTGAGACTGAGCAAACTCGATCCTTTCTTCCACAGATGCTGACTTCAATTTGTCCAAATCAGATTTCCATCCCCAGATCTTCAAGTCTGAGAAGATACACTGTCCTGGATTCCAGCCCGAGCGCTTCCAGCCATAGTGGGCATCATACTTAGAGAACTCATCCCCAGTGAGCCACGCCTTTACACCCTTAGGATCCACAACCCGCGTTCCAATCTTCTTAGGTCCAGCGAGATTGACCTCGTAAATATCGACCTCGACTGGAAGACCCATACCCAAAAGGAAAGTCTGGTAGACCGTGGGGGTGGTGTCTATGCGGAAGTGTTGCGATTCTGGGATCTCACCGAGATTGGGGTGTCCAACGAGACCTGAACCCGGCTCATTGATAGACTCAAATCCAAGAATCGTTCCATCCTTGATAAGTTCAGGAAGCGCTGCAACAACCTTCTTGGTGAGGTATTCCAAGGCATTTCTGTGGTGCTCTTGAAGATAGTCTTGGATATTGACATCATTGATTTTCAAATGGGGAAAGTAGGCCTTTCCCGCGAAGTACAAGGTGAACATCGTCAGAGCAGCCAATCTCTGGTAGTTCGTGGGCCAGAACATCCTAGGGTAGCATTCCGAGTCTGTTGGGCGGTCAAAGCGAGGGTCGTTGTGCAAAATGGCTGCCTCTGTAGCGTGAAAGTGAGTTGGTTGGAGACCAGCTGCGTAAAACGTCCAGAGAGGAGCTCCAGAGCCTCCCGAATAGCGTGACCAGACGTCCTGGTGGCTCTCCAAAAAGACGTAGATTCCACCCACCTTGTGAACAACCTTAAGCATCTCGATGGTGTAGTCCACAAAGTCGTCGTCGTACTTACCAGGCCCAGCATGCTCGATGGCTTCCCAGGTGAGAACATAACGAACGGTGTTGTAGCCCCACGACTTGATGCGTCTCCAGTGCTGTTCAGCCTCTTCTAATGGGAATGGCCTGCCCACAAAGCTCACATTGTCTCCATCGAAGAAAACACCATCAGCATCCAGTGAGTCTCCCTTGTAAGATGGCAGGAACGGCTTGACGGGAAGCTTCATGCTGGTGTCGACATTAATACCCTTGAGCACTCTCTTGCGACCATGAGGGTCAACGAAATGTCCGTCCACAATCTTCAATGGCTCGCATGGAAGAATGGAGGATGAAGAGCTGTCTGTAGGAGGAATTGGTCCCTCAAACTCCTTGCTGAGAGGCTTGACACCCGAATTCGAGAAGTCCGGTGCGGAGTTGTATAAATTCACGATGTTAGAGATGGTGTTCTTTGCGGCGTCCATTGTCGTCAGGTTGAGAGAAAAAGTCAAGTAGATCCTGATTATTCTGGAGGCGGCTGTTTACCACAAGCTGTTAAATACCACATTGCCAAGTGACCTCATGCTTTGCTTCGAGCTGGTGGGGAACATTAGCTGATTGGACCCGAGGCGGAGCTGTGTGTTCACGATATTTAGCCGCTATGTGTCCCAATACGGATCAACCAAAGAAAATCCGACGCGGGACACTCCTGCAAGTCCGAATAAGGTTCGTATCCATTTTATTGGCTTCCGACGCCAAGGGCCTTGCTTTCAGGTGCAGTGCCTCGGCCCTCTCGGAATTTTTGATAGCCCAGAACTGGCATGGTTAGGCAAATCAAGACCATTTGGAGAATCAGGCGAAACCCCACTCTGCAGCTTACCGCCCTCGTCGTGATATACGCAAAGTTGTCTCGAATTGTAGGGTAAAGGCGGACTAGAATTAAGCAAGGGTGAGTCTCGAATCAATTACGAGGTTGAACCCTTGGAGGTACCTTTACTCCTCGAGGCATGCGCCCCACAATTTCGCATCCCCGTACATACGCGAGAACTCGCCAGCCTCACTCACAATAGCAAGTTCCATCAATATCGCATTGACGAGGCAGGCCTCGGCGCCTTACCGAATAATAGGAGGACTTGAAGAGTGGGGTTCCATTGTGTAAAGATGACCCCTCTTCGGTTAACCGTCGCCTCCACATCAAAATCTGTCAACTTGACTACAGCAAACAATGACGAACAAAAAATTCCGAAGCTTCCAATTCCATTGTAGAAGCCGACACCGATCACAGTTCGGCTTCTCGAAGCCTGAACGCCTCATTGCCCCACCTCTTTATGCACCCCAGCTTGGGGTTCGTAACCGGGGCACTTGTAAGTTTTTAGTCATACCCAGAATTTTTCAAAATTCCCAGGCGCTGGCTCACCTGATTCCGTTGCCAATTTCTGTATACAACGTTGCCGGAAACGGTCCTGAGTACCGTGGGTTGCCCCAGAAAAGAAAAAATAAGCGTGTCACAGATTCAATCTTGTGTGAGAATTGGAGCGCATATCGCTTAATTCCCCACATCGTATTTCTGATGTACGAGGGGCACTTGCCCCGCTTGCTCTTGGAAAACAATTCAATTCGTGGAAAACACCTATCGGCTTGCTGATAGCGTGCTCTTCTGCATGCCTATAGCTGCAAATGATCAGGGATCCTGTCAACGCCTGTAAAACCCCTTGGGTCATAAAAGCCCGCTATTTTGCTATTATTTTGTGAAATACCAATTCAAGAAAATGCAATTTAAAGCTACACCAGTCAGAGCTATTGTGGGAGACGCGATTGCCGATGCTCTTCCTACTGATGGAAAGCCTTGGTATAGATCACAGCATCTTATTCTCTTGAATCTTATTTTGCTTGTGCCTCTTCTTTCTGCCGCAACTTCTGGCTACGATGGATCTTTGATGAATGGACTTCAGTCTATGGACGAGTGGAAAGATGAATTCAATCATCCAAAGGGCACCATGTTGGGTTTCATCAATGCTGCTCAAAACATCGGTGGTGTGATTATTCTCCCTATTGGAGGATGGCTCTCAGACTACATTGGAAGAAAATGGACTTTGACGATCGGCCTCATTGGTATTGTCATTGCAACTATTATTCAAGCCTCGTCCATGAACCTTGCACAGCTCATTGCCTCGAGATTTATTGTGGGGGCTGCTGGTTTGTTGGCGGCACAACCGGCTCCACTTCTTGTTGCAGAATTGTCCTACCCAACCTTTAGAGGTAAGTTGACATCGTTGTACTGGGGATTTTTCTACTTGGGTGCTATTTTGGCTTCTTGGTCTTGCTTTGGTTGCAACGGAAGAGGCGACACTTGGGCTTGGCGTATACCAACAATCGTTCAAGGAGCATTCCCCTGTGTCCAGTTGGCCTTCTTGTACTTCGTCCCTGAGAGTCCCCGTTGGTTGGTCTCAAAGGGTAAAGTTGACGAGGCCAGAGAGATTTTGGTGAGATATCATGCTGGTGGTGACACTCAAAGTGCACTTGTGGCTACTGAACTTATCGAGATTTCCAACGCATTGGACATGGAGAGAATGGCCAGCCAAACAACCTGGAAGTCTTTGATTGCTACTCCTGGTAACAGAAAGAGAACCTTCATTGCTGTCACCTTGGGTATTTTCTCGCAGTGGTCGGGAACCGCTGTTGTGTCCTACTACCTTACTTTGGTTCTTGACACCATCGGAATTACCTCTTCCACTACTCAGACTTTGATCAACGGTTTCTTACAGATCTTCAACTTGGTATTTGCTACTTTGGCTGCGTTCATGGTCGACTTCCTTGGAAGAAGGTTTCTCTGGATGTGGTCATCTATCGGAATGCTTATTTCCTATGTTATCTGGACAGCGTGCTCTGCTGTCTTCAGCAACACTGGGTCCCCAGCAGCTGGCAGATGTGTTCTCGGTTTCATTTTCATTTTCTTCTTTCACTATGACATTGCCTACACTCCATTGCTTTTGGGATACCCTACGGAGATCTTCCCCTACTCGTTGCGGTCAAAGGGTGTTTCTTTGGTGCTCTTTTGTTGCTATGCTTCCTTGGTTATTTCGTCCTTCTGCAACTCCATTGCTTTGGACAATATTGGCTGGAAGTACTACATTGTCTTCTGCGTGATCCTTGCCTTTGTTGTCGTCAACAACTACTTATTCTACCCAGAAACAAAAGGCTACTCTTTGGAAGAGATTGCTGTTTTGTTCGATGGCGAGCAAGCCGCTGACTTGGAAATTCTGTTGGCCAAGGAAACTTCAGCTTTGGACAGCCTGCCATCTTTCAAGAAACAGGTAGAAGTTGACCACTTGGAGGATGTGAAGCTGAACCAGAATTAAGGTGATGGCGCTACCCTTTCTTTACGATATTAAGAATCTTCAATTCTACATCTAAATTGAACTGTGTTTGATTTTGTTTGCTATTTTACTTGATACGTATATAGAACTATAACAATATGTTGAAGCAGAAATTTTGAAGTCCGAAAGAGTGTGGTTTTTTGGTTGCGAAGCAAAGTGGGGTATCAAAGGGTCTTAGTAGAAGAATAATGCAAAAACGCCGACCAACCAGGAAGCGTGAATAACGGCAGCTGAAGCGCCAGCCTCGTAAGTTGACAAGGCAGCAACCGTAGAAACGCCCTCGCTACTGGTAGGATTTGCTCCTTCAGTGGTTGCTGCGGGGGAGACCTTTGCAGTAGTTGGGGCAACTTGACCACCAGGTTTCTGAGAAGCTGGTCCAGTGACGGTAGATTTCACGGTCACGGTGGGTTTGGCTTCACCAGGAGAAGAACCCGTGGTCTTGGAGCAGAGAGAAGTGAAAATCGTCTTCGTACCCTCCTTTGTTGTCTCGTAGACCGCGTACGTTTGGGTCTTTCCGTTGTCCACAGTAGTGAAGGACGACACAGCAGAAGGTGCAGCACTCTTCGAATCCGTCTCGGATGGTGGGCAGATCTCGGTAGTGACAGTCTTTGCGCCATCGATCGTGGTAGTGTAAATCCAGCCAGACACGGTGGTCTTTTGATCAGGACACACTGGACAATAGGTCACCCATTGAGTGATGGTGCGGGAGTCTGTTTGAGTGGCATCTGGCAAAACCGAAGTGAAAGAGGAGCCTTGGGACTGGCTAGAAGCTGAAGTTGAGTCTGAAGTCAGGGTTGACGAAATACGAGTGACGCCGGAAGACTCATATGGGACGCTAGAGCTTTGAGGTGCTTCGGAGATATCTAGGACACTAGAAGAAGCATCTCCTGAATTCGTCGAATCAGGGATGCCACTCAGCGTCTCAAGATTACTGACGTTAGACGACCCCGATGCTGCAGAGCTCTCTTCGTTGGTGGTAGAGCCTTTGTCAGAGGCAGTGGATGTTGGCTGGGAAACAGAATCTGGAAGTTCGGATGCAGTGTGAGACACATCGTCGCTGGTGACAGGTGGCTCTGAAGTTGAGACTGGCTTGGAGGTAGAGGTCAGCTCGGAAGAGGAAGCAGCCTCAGAAGAGGTCTCAGGAGCTCCAGAGGTCTCGGAAGTCTGAGCGGTGTCAGAAGTCTCAGAAGTCTCAGAAGTCTCAGAAGTCTCAGAAGTTTCAGAAGTCTCAGAAGTTGCCGATTCGGTATCAGCACTGGAGGTAGAGGGAGTCTCGCTGGTCTCAGGAGCTTCGGTGCTGCTCTCTGGAGCCTCAGTCGAACTGCTTTCTGGAACTTCAGTGCTGCTTTCAGTGATGTCAGTGCTGCTCTCAATTGCAGAGCTTGAATTGTCAACGCTGGAAGAAGTCTCGGCTTCAACAGAAGTGGAGGGTTCAGACTCAGAGGTGCTGAAAACCTCGGATGTCACGGAGGACTCTTCGATGCTCAGAGATGAAACAATCGTGGAGGACTCTGCAGTGCTAGACGAAGAGGGTTCCTCGGTCTGGGTTCTAGCAACTGGGAAGGGGTCACAGTAACACTTCTGGGAAATGGCTTTAGTACCTGGATTGGCACCATCGTACGTGATTCTCTTGCCGCCTCTAGCAATATCGGTAACAGTGAAGCTGTCAGCGTTGTAACCAGTGCCGATTCTGAGGTTGATCTTGAGCGAGCCAAAGTCCAAAGTCAAGGTGTCGCCCAGATAGCTTTGCGAGTCAAAGGCAATGTTTGTCTGGAAAGCCTTACCGCTCCCAAAGCCGGCGATGTTGAACGCTCTTGTGCCTGTTTGAGTCTTCTTCAAACCGGAAAACTCGATCTGAGTGTTGTCGCCAACGAAAGCAATAGTCTGCTGTGGGTCAACGGTGACTGTGTTGCCAATGTTCATCACAGAGCCCGTTCCAAGAGCTATGCATCCGGAACCGCTGACTGGGGTGACCTGTGTCAAGTTCACGTTATTAAGACAGACACCACCGTAATTACCCATCACAACTGTCTCGAACTGACTGTAAGTCAATCTCAAAGGCACAGGAGAGCCATGTGCCTGCTCGACGGTAAAGGGACCATAGTTTTCGAAAACTCTGGCCGAAACAAATCTCATCTTTGGCACAAGTGTGGCATCTGGAATTCCGAGCCAGAACTTGCCATTGTTGATGATGGTGAAAGGCTCAAAGTTGATCTCACCCTTCTCGGTCGCTTGTCTGGAGTCCATAGAGAAGAGGCCATTGTTAATAAAATCACCACCCAGTTGATAGTACTTGACGGTCTTCCAATCGTTATAGATGTAAAGTTCTCCTCTGTTATGAATGTCCTGAGCGTTGTGAATGTCAATGACGTTTATGAGCGAGAGAAACACATTGGGATTCACATTGAGACTGAACGCATATAAGGTATTGTCGTCCTCCATCACAGTGTTCTCGGTAACATCGAGAGCGTGCGTGGTAGACACCAACGCAAGCAAGGCAGTTGCCGTGCTGGTGATTGTTGAAAAAAGCTTCATTGACGACTTCGATTTTACGAATTGTGATTCTTCATGGCTTTTATAGACACCAGTGTCTAGATGCTCTTTCAAACACAGGGATGTTCAAAACCGACCGAGAGATGCACGGACTGATTGTTGTCAAGGTTACGCACGCAAATCATCCATGTTAAAATAAGAAAAGGTTGCAATTTTTCTCTTTTGGTGTAATGAAGGCCCCAAAGCATGCTGCCAAGCTTTCTGATGCATGGAAGATGCCACTTGTGATGGGACTTTTGTGTCAACTACTAACCCAATCAACTCAAAAAGCAATACGAACCTCTCAAAAAAGAGAGAATTCAGCTTGAATAATAGTGCCACCTTGATTTCAATCAAATTGATCAAGTTCTAAAATCATCAACAAGGCTGTAGTTCAATAGATCAAAGACGGAAAATTGAGCGACGCAAGTTGGCGCACAGCTCGTAAATGCTAATTGGACGGCGAAGTTCGGATTCCTTCCACAAAACAAAGAACCTTCTCCTCGCCTCAAGCTCTTGCATTCCGCGTGGCTTTGTCGGACGCCTGATGTTGGGAGATTATTGGATTGACAATGAAAATCTACGATACTTGGCACTTTAGCGTGGGGAGTCCCTGCAGATATTTCAACGTCTTTACCGCAGCTCAGTGCAAAGCCGTTCCAACGTTCCACGAAAAAATTACCTTTCAATAGTGACGTATTAAATGCAACCCTTTCGAATCTCTAGAAGGAAAGAAGAAATTAAAATTTAGTCTTTTCTGGCATCAGCCTACTTTCGAGGTTGGTCTTTCCGTAAATTCATCTGATTTGAAGGGGTGCAGCGCTCGCAACCAAGCAAAATTCTTCTATTGTCTTTGTCGGCCACCAGGCCCCTTTTTTCGCTCTTTGAGATTCCAGCCCAATCTTGATGAGGGCAGGATCCGATGTCGGCCACTACTCTTCTACGCACCGGATTGTTGGAGAACAAAACTCAACACAAAGAGTGGGGGCGTGGGGGATCGATTGTTCACTTCTTGAGAACAAGCTGGAGCTTCTATTCTGAGAATGTCTGACCAAGGGTAATAAACAAGCTGCCTAATACGGCTTAAGCCTCCGAATGCATGGGAAGAAAAGATGAGGATGATTACTTTTTTAATCGCCTTGGGCAGCAGAGCTTGAAGAAGGCTCGAGGAAGGCTTTCATGACCATCTAACAGCCTCATAATGATTTTGGTGCTCTGTAGTTAAACTTAAGACTATCTTTCATACTGCGAAGTGGACCTTTAAAACCCATCCTTGTGATATTCGCGAGTATATTCTTACTTGGCAACGTAAAATCACCTCAGTGCTTCGACGTGGAGGATCTGTTGCATCTCCACATCACCCTGTTAGGAGCCACGGCATCACTAACCATACTTGAACAAAGACCGAGGAAGACAAAGATCATGCAGTTTACGATATTGTAATTACCAATCCTGATTCGGTACTAATTTTGGGGCGTGGATAACCTTTAAGCTTTCTTGTGGTCACAAAACATTCGCTGCATACTGACTTGCGTTATCTGATCGAGGGAGGGAGGCCACTTTTAACTCTTAGTATACACCCGATCTTTTTTCCAAGATTTGACGATAGGATTTCTCAATCGATTGAACTAACTTTAGCACACACGGTGTCCTTTATACCGGTTGAAATTGAAGGGACTGTCTTCATCTTGACGCGTTCAAATCTCAGTCTTCTGACGATAAAGTGCCTAGAAAGCTGAGAGTAGCATTTCTGACAACATCTTTAATTCGGAACAATGCTGGAACTTTACAAATATTGTGGGGCTTGGTTAGCTGATGCATGCGTTAAACCATGGGCACTGGTTAGGATCAGTCAGCCAGTACAAACCACTGCGAATGGCCGAAAGTATTCTTCGTGACTACATTAGCTCTTCACGGAGGACTGACTTAGAGCATTTGCCGAAACACCAGCCCAACTCGACGAGAGAAGATGAATAAAGAAGCAGTAAATTTACGAAGTATCACGCGTCGAGATATGTAGATGATAGTTTTGAGGGCTCACAATTGAGCTGACTACTCGAGAATTTGTTTTAAGGTCTCTCAGATGTTTAAATCAAAAAGATCACCCCTAATTGTCTCTCGATCATCGTGAGGCATGTTCACACAGACGCTTGGATTAAGCTTTTCGAGAATGTGGCTACAACGAGCATTCAATTCTGCCCTAACGAAGGCAAACAAACAGCCTTCCTCAAAATTTTGTCGACAAGTAGAATTTTTTAATTTCAAGTATGTTTGTGGTTTTTCTTTGTTGTCATTTCCAAATTTGCTTTTTGAGGTATCCTGCTATTTCGTTTAATTTTCGCAACTTTGAGTTGGGTTTGCAGACTATATCAGCTTATAATGCTTGTCACTTAATAAGACAGTATTATCAGCAACACGAAAAAAAGACTCTGAGGATTCAAAAACCGATAAAAAACTGAATCAACGTCAAAACCACACGTTTCGATCGGAAAGTGTCGATAAACGCCATCGTTATAGCTCAAGTCCGTGTAAGCGCATATGCACAACGATTCTCCAAATTGCATTGAAACAACAACGCACAACCTTACATCTGAACACCATGACGTATTCTCTACAACTCGACTATCAAAAAACATTAAATTATAAACATAAAATTAGTACAAGAAACCTTCCTAAGAAAGGAAGTAAGCAATCTTGCCCTTCCAGTCGGAGGGAATCTCCCGCTTCTCCTTCTCTGGATCGGTTGGGTCTTTTCCGTTGTGATCTTCGATGGCATTGTGGGTGTCACCCAAGTAGTAGTCGGTTTGTCCCAAACTCAACAAGATGTTGATAAATTCGAGAACAACAGGAGCAACAAAAAGGTATGGGCAAATGTTGGCCAAGGCCTTCACTGCACCCTGTCTCGTGGAGTCATCCCAGTCAAGATCAGCTAAGGTGGTGATGTCCGTGTAGTAGTTGTAAACATCGTCGTCAGAAACACTCAGAGGGATGTACTTTCTCAACAAGTTGTACATTCTTTGGGTCCAGATCTGGCCAGAAATGACGTAGCCAATGGCGCTTCCCACGGTGGACCAAAGAAGCAACAAAGCCATAACCAAAGACATGTCCTGGTGAGGAACCGACGCCTGGGAAGAGATAACAGTTCCGATGGTATTGTAAGCGGATCCGATACCCATGATGACCTGAGACATAACAAATGAGGCAGTGTCTGGCATAACACCCTTCTTTCTGAGAGGAATGCAGTAGGCCACCATTCTCAAGAAGATACCCAAGGTGTTCAACCACTTGTATCTCTGGACGATTCTGAAGTGCACACCGGCAACGAGACCAAAGAAACACAAGGACACGGTCAAGGTGTTGTTGAAGTAGGTCCAGTTTTGGTAAGACCAGTTCTTACCGACCAACACAATACTCGACAAGTACTGCTCTCTGATACCGTCAGCAAGCAAGTAGATGAAGTTAATGAGCACGGCAGTGATGAAAGTCTTGTTGTAGAGAATTCTCTTGGGCATCAATGGGAATGGGGCCCAGAAGATTTCATACACAGCGTGGAAGATCAACAAGACGGGACCCACGACGAACATCGCAATCAAACTGGGGTTTTTGTAGCCACCATTAGCATAAGGCTGCAAAGAGAAAGGCAATAACAACAAGGACCATCCGAAACCCATGATAATCAAACCGAAAGCATCAATTTGAAGCGCAGACTCCCAGATAACTTGCATGACTGTCTTCTGCAGCTTCTTGTGTGGGACAAGCTTCTGGGCCTGTCTTTCGTAGTGGTACATGATGTAGACGACAGGCAGCACCACCACAGGCATAATGATGGCGAACATACCGTAACCCCATCTCCAGTTGCGGGTAACAATGGCATCCACAATCAAACCAGAGAACCAGACGGTGATGATGTATGGCGCAGTCATGAGCGCATTCACAAGACCTCTCCATTTCAAGTCTGTGATGTCGGCAACGATAATGTCTCTCACGAAGGAGATACCGTTACCGCCCACAGCGGAACACACAACACCAACAGTATAGGCAGCAATTGTGGACGAAGCAGCGGTCACGATGGCTCCCATAGTGTAGAATGCAAGAGAAATGGCAAAACAGAGTGGTCTGGAAGTGATATCGGCGAATTTGGCCTGGAAAGGCTGCACCACCGAACCGATGATCGACGAGGCGATGTTCACACTCGAAATCATCGAGTGTCTGTTGAAACTCGAGGCAGCATAGACAGCATAACTCGAGGTGGTAGAGGCATCCAAGGAGTAGACAAAAGCGATAATAAGAAGACAGGTACAGAAGGTGACCATGACGGTCTTGCCGTTCTTGGCGGTCAACATCATGGTTCTGACATTCTCGATTCTTCTCACACCCCTAGACTTCTCGAACTCCACGGAGGTGTTGGAGGTGATAATACGAATATCGTGGGAAGCGCTGTCTGAAAGCTCAGTGTCCTCCTTGGGACCCAAGGCGATTTCGGTCTGCTTCTCTGAGTCGTTGACGACGCCGGTATCCTTCACCTCGTCAATCGAGCTAGACTGGTCTTTTTCAGCGCTCATGGTGGGTGCTGCAAACAGCGGGCAGATCCATCTTATTTAAACGGTGGGATTGCAACTTTCTAGGCACATCTGCTGAAAAGGTGGTTCCGATTGACGGCCCGGGTTTTGGGACGCATTAGCTGTCATGCATGGTTGACGTACAAAATAGGGATGTGACAATGCTGCTTTGCGTCGCCAAGAAAAAGAGAGATTCTAAAAGCCTCTTCACTCTGACCCACCGGGAGAAAGAGACCTCTTTGGATGCACGATCCGAAAAAGGCAATATCTTCAAATCCCGGAAGCAGGCCCTCCGAACATCGCCGAATAAAACCCGAGCATATAATCCCGTAAAAGCCGTGTTGCAGGGACAAAAGCCAGTTTATTCGCGGAGATCGATGTGATAAACCAAGCACTGTTGGCCAATTAAACTTAAGCGTGGGGCTGCAACGTCGATGCGGCTTTCAGTGGCTGCACTCATACACTTTCGTTAGTTTCGGGACCATGCAACAGTGCACATCCCATTGTTGTGATTCGTCAGCATTAGTAGTGGTTGCAAGTAGGTTGCATTGAGGGCTTTTACTCCGCTGTGATTTGCTTATCTGATTATGTACCTGTATTGGGCTGCCTTCAAACGCCTTTGCCCAATGTGCGGCAATTTTCTTCGGGGTCCAACTATGTGCATTTTTCGCTGCCTTTGTGTAACTAAGGTCGGAAGTCTCCAGCATAAGCTTCTCGGGACGCCGAAGCGATGCTCCTAGTATTGCGACAACTGACTGACCACCGTTGTTGTGCGTATGCAAGGATTTAAACGTTTTGGGTCAATTTTTGACACTGCATTCCTGTCACCAGGCAAGGCGGCTGATCGGGAGGCTGGCACCCATACAGGCCCCGAAATCTGGGCATCCCTGTTTTGGGCATCTGAGGCTGCCCGATTTGTCGAATGGCGGGTCGTGCTGAAGTTTGACTTGACAGTGACAGGAAATCTGTTTGCAGATCGCTGTTTGATTGGCAGGAACCCAACAGTGAAATGAATACCAAGACTTGGCTCACTTGACGCAATAGGCTCCACATGGGTTGGCGCTGGAACGGGCAAGCATAATTAAAATTGGTGACGCTCGGATTTCCACGGATTTCTCCGGATGGCTCCCTAGCCGCCAGTTAGCTCGTATTGTTGCTGTCGTTTAAGAGTAGGCACAGCCCATCTCGTGTGAGATAGGATGGCAGTTGTGAGCTTCTGTCAACGCAGTACCATGCAACGGTAACAAGCGCTTGAGCTGAGGATGCTTCCAAGCGGGGAATCAAGAGCAGCCACTCAGGAGATGTTACGGGGCCAAAAAACCGGGGTTCCGGAGTTTTGTAAGAGACGGAATATGAAATTACAGCGGTGGTTGGGGAAGAGGGGGGATGTTTATGTATTTGTCATTAAGAAAATTGGAGAACGGAGACACCAGGTATTTGTAAGTATACTTTAGAGATGCTCTGATTGGTTTTGTCCTCCCCTCCGAAGAAACCATGTATGGTTTTCCAGCTGATGCTGGCTAACGAAGTCGATTTTGCTTCCATTTGCTTCAATAGGGCACTGGAAACTTAGGCGAATTCTGATGAGTCCGCTTTTGACTGGTGCTCTTCTTTTTGACACAAACTTAAAATTCTATTCAGCATCATATGGGACAATTTGGCCATTTTTGACATCAGGAAATGCTTCTCACATATGAAGTGGAATAATTACCAGCGATTTAAAAATCAGTGAGTTCATATGTCTCAAATGGGGTGGACATAATTCAAATGACATGACTTAAAACTTTGGCTTGGTCCTTACTCAACAGTTAATGCCTGTTCTCTGAGTCGAGACCTACAGCCGATGTGAGTTCACCAGCGTTCGGTATTGCTGAACTCTGATCGTATGAACGAAACCAGACAGCTCAGCAGCTTTTCTTCAGCATCGGACGGCTTCCTCTAACCATATCACTGACATCGGACACAGTTCGAGGTGTAGCAATGGTGGTACCTTGGAAAAACCTTCAAATACGGGGGAACAACTCCTTGACCTCTTCCGAAAAACGTATACTTTCACAAGCACTTTATGTCACTAACGAAGGGGATTCTGTTCCCGGAGTTTGATAGATTAAGAGGACAAAACCAATAATTCACAATGTAACTAATTCGGCTCGAAACAATGAGTTTGGGGCACAAAAAATCACTAGCTTCAAGTGCACACTGCCATCCTCGGCGGTCCGAATGATACACAGCTGAGATTCAACTCAAGCTTCATAAGTTCAAATTTTAAACAAAAAGCTTCTGTATGCTTGGAGGAACTCATTTCGTTTCGGGTCCGACTTTTTTTTCCGCAAGGGTTTTTGCTAGACTAAAGCAAAGTCTCGGCACTGAGGTGGCTTTGCTGCAGACGTTTTAGCTAAATGAGCATACACAGGCGGCTCTCAAAGAGGTCGATATTTCGGCTATTTTCAAAGAACTCTTTTATTCGAGAAGAATAAGATCTGTGTTCACGCTGGCAGATCATTGTGTTTGACATGAAAACGAAAAAAAATAAAAAAAAAAACATTAGAAGAGTTTGAAAGAAAGACAATAGAGCTCAGAATCAAGAGTCTTGAATGCAAGGCCCACTGAATTCTGCAAATTATTGGAAGATCATAAATAAAAAGGAAAGTCAGAAGAACGTTCAATGGCTGCTAACGTCGAGTCGACCGAGCCGCACGACAACTTGCAAGATTTTCTTTGCACACTTGCGAAAGATTGCATATGCAAGGCAAAGACACCGAAAAAGTCACCGAGCGCCCCCACACGGCTATCACGTGGAATTATCTAAAAGATCAGGGAAACACTGGTTTGAAGAGTGTTTTTGGAGGGCAGAACGAAGTCAAATTGCGACTCCAATAGAAGACAAAAAGTGAATCCACCTTTTTTGATTGGACCTAACTTCCTTCCTCATTCGGGTGATAGCAACTGCAATTGATCAGAACCCAGGATTTGATTCCAGATGAGCATTTAACCGTGAACTATAAGAGAAACGGTGAGATGCAATCATTATAATACCGTTTGAGGCCAGCAATGGTCTCCCTCTGTTTAGCTATACTCGGCGTGCCTAAGCGCAGAGTGCCGAACACCAGAGAGTCTAAGCCAATGAAGCCATACTTCCAAATATCTTCACTTTTTGGATTTAGCGAAATGTTTCGACAAACGCTTTTGACAAATTCCGCCAAAGAAGGCATTCTGCGATGCTACGACGCGTCAGGACCACAAAACCGTTTCTGGTCGCGTGATTGCGAGTCCAGGGGTTGTAGGGGGTTCTGGCGAAATTAGAGTGTGGCTATCTCAAGTACTCTTGCAGGTAACTTTTGCAGACGAGAAATCATCAATTCTGGAGACAATTCCCTATCCTGAGAATCAATTGAAGAAGACCTCCCTACCAAGGCAATACAAAACTGATACCACTCAATCCCTGAATCACCCGTCAACCATGGCCGCATCGAGATTGCCATCATTGGGCTCTAAAAGATCGAAACCCACCAAATCCGCTACTTCGAACAATCGCAATCTGCTCCTCAGTTTCCTTTTGCACCGCTCCGGTCCCCCTGGTAAGTTGCCAAGAAGGAAGTATTCTGCTGCCAGTCTGTCGGAGAGCAGCAGTTCGGAAAGCAGCAGTTCGGAAAGCAGTGACTCGGACATCAGCGACTGTGAAAGCAACGCTCCTAGACTCACCTTGCTGGACTTGAGACGTACCAGCTCTGGAGCCACCACTCCAGACATCAAGGAGTCTTCTCCAGTGCACGAGGAGCCCTCCTTGAAAGGTGTCATTAACAGTCCCTTTGAGAGGATGTGTCAACTCACCGATAGTAAGATAGATGATCACTTTGACAGCCTTCTCAAAGACGCAAAGACGAATTGGGAGACTTACAGAGTGAAGATGATCACATACAACAGACTCAAGCAGTACCAGGAGTTTCATCGGAAAGATAGTTCGAAATCTAGCCAAAAGTCGAAAAGCAAGGGAGATACCGAGATAGAAGCTGATATCACGCAGCTTCATCTCGAGCTCAAAATGTTGGAGAAAGCCTTGTACAAGCTGCTTCAACCTGATGGCCACCTCACGCCCGAATTGAAGTACAGGAAGTGGCTAGTCGGTTATCTTCAGATCATAGATTTTTCCTATCGAAAGCAAGACAAGCTTATTAGCGAGCTCGAGACGGAGTTCGAAACTCAGGACTTAAAGAAGCACTTTATTGAGCAGCATGCTGCGCACCAATTGAAGTTACGCGACATCAGATGCCAAAAATGGTCCAGTATAAAGCGATACTACGAATCCACTGAAGAATCTCTTCAAAAGGGAAACTTCAGCTTTGACATAAACTTGTCTTCCTCTTCTTCGCACTTTTCTAGATATTAAGGAGAAGAACCCCGTTGACTTATCTATGAAGTGAACGTCAAGCCACACCTGCTTGTAGCAAGCCGAGAGAAGTCAATGAAATGTTCAGTGACTAGGGTATCAATTTCTTGTTATCCTCAAAGATTTTCGTGTGGCTTTGTTGACCGTCGAGTACAACGTGATACTGGTTTAGAAAGTGGTCCGGGGTAACCTCGTTTATCTACCGAAATGGTCTGCAAGGGAAATTCCGGAATTCTTCTGAGTTGGTTGCCATATGACAATCTCATTGTAAAGAGACATCAAGCCCATATGTTTAAATCTATTCTATCAATCGATGTTCAATCTGTTTTCAAATGACCGCAATGTCCTGTAGCCGTGCATTCAAAATAGTCATTTTTCCTGTCAGCCCGGTGGATCTCGTAGCATCAAATCTAATGAACCAGTGCAGCATGTTCACAGTACAATTGATACATTGATATTCTTCTGAGATCTTGCATCCTGCTAGAGAGTACAAGATTATCGAGATTTGGGAACCAAGGTTACAATTTTTTGGATAATGAACAGGTCACACAATCCTACGGGTGTAACCTCCGTGTATCGTCGGCTTTGTGGAAGTTTGTGCCGAGTTGACACCGGCGATAAAACGCTTACAACGGGATAGCACTAGCAAAGTACTTGGCATGCGATCAAACTCGGTTTTATCCGATCCCACGTGGCTGAAGTCATGAAAAGTGTATTATATCCAATCTACTGAGTCACATCTCGTTTTGTGCCTGATTGTGGGGATTTCTGAATCATGTATTCCTAACCCGGTGCGGGAGACTTTGAGGGTCCTCAAGTGACTCCAACGCTATGATGTCATCGGCCCTATTGTCCTGTACTCGCGACATAAAACTGGTCCTCAGTTGGTCTACCATGATTTAATAAATTCCATCAAAATCAACAAATTGAAAGAAAATAGCCGATAATAATGGTCAATAGCAGCGGAAGAAAAAAAGTCTAACCCACCTCGTCGTAATAATCTGCCTTTGGCCTCAGGCTCATGTGAGCCTAGGTGACGTAAGCCCATGCATCACTCGCGTTGATCTCGTAAATTAGGGTCCGCTTATCGTCCAATTGCCTCAGCCGTTTCTTGTGACATTTTGCAACCCCTGGAATTTCGGCAGAATAAGGGCCGTTTACCCGTGAATAGCCGATCATTCATCTCGTACTTTCGTCTTCTCCTTCCCATAGCGTTTGTATAACACATGGGACCGTGACACAGCTCTTCAACTCTTAAGGGTGCAAAGACTATCTCTTGCACACAACCACTGTTCGGCAAGATAGTGCCGACAACTATCAGGGAATGAGTCTCCGATGGCTGACCGCCTTTCGAAATCTATATAATCGGGAATCTGTAGAATTATCATCAAACATACTTTACTCTTTCGATGCCACCATTATCTATTCACAACAAAACTTCAGTGCACAACATCAACAAGAGATACTACGTTTCAGGCGGAACTACTGGCGGTGTCGTCATTGTGGTCATTGTCGTGATAATCGTGATTATAATTTCACTCGCAAGCATTCCCTCGTCCAAAAAGACGAAGACAGCCATTACAACGACAGCTACGCCAACCACGACAAGGCCAGTTACCAACACCGGGTTTACTGAAGCTTCTCGGCGGCTCTCGGACGATACCATCAGACCGCCCCCTCCAGCCTATCAAAAGAGAGATCCTCGCGGGAGACTTGGAGGTGGTTTAACCGGTCTCGGTTTCCATCGAGCAGGCAGCACATCCTATGGAATTTTTGGCACATCCGGAGGAGATGGAGGATTTGCGAGTTCTGGAGGTGGAGACCTGGGATGCAGTGGGGGCGACGGAGGAGGGGGATGTGGAGGCGGTGGAGGAGGTGACGGAGGAGGTGGAGGCGGTGGCTGTTAAGTGATGTAAGCTCATGGTTCTTTGCAGCTTGTTGCTTGCTTTCAAATACGCTTCAAGCTTGACATTTCCCTCAGCTGCCCCCTTGTATTTTGAACACGAAGTCAGAATCGCTTCATCCAATGCTTGATATTCGAAAAAGATCCGCTACACCTCCTTGAGTTGAATCAGGTATTCATGACTCGGGCGGGGGGTTTTGTTTTCAATCAGGATTTCAAGGTTTGGAAATTATGAAGAGACAAAGTTAAAAGAAGAGGCGATTTTTCAATTTAGGGCTTACTTCACACTTTGCAAGGATTCCATCCTGGCGATAGAATTTGCATGCTTTTGTTATGATACACGAAATTAAAATCACGAGAACCGTAGCTAGTCTCCTTCTGTTTTTCTGAACGGCTTATTGCGAGACAAATTAAGAGGAATCCGGAACTCTGTCCGATTCATACCCTGGCTGTTTCATTTCGATCCCAATTTCATCAATCCTCGGTATGCACTAAATACTTGTGACGCCAGGCATGCATCACGAAACGTTTAACTGGAATCACCAGTGAGGCTTTTCAACGTTTTTCACAGTTACGCTCTTGACGTTTCATCCATAGCAGATTCTCGAAATATCAGTTTTGTTGCAAAGTTAAGTCTAGACCTCTAATTCGAATAACCTCCGGAAATATTTCAACGCTTCTCGAGCTCTTGGGTTAAATCTTAGCGGCTTTGACGGAATTTCTCTCTTCCGAGGATATCCGCAAGTAAGTCTGAGATCCCAAGACTTCACTGAGCCCAATTGACTTTTAGGTTTCGGCTCAATTAGCCTAAACACGGACCCACGTTTCCGTAAATTTTCTCTTGCCAATCACGTAAAATGACTTAAAATTAGAACCACGGCAAGCGAAGGAATAGCCGATCGGTCCGCGTAGGATATTCACGTATTCTCGAAGCGATGATCCCTACCGCAGATGAAATAACTTTTACGGAAGAGCCTTGAACGTGTTTAGATGCGCTGAAACGACAATTCCGTAGACCAATGAGCTCCCTTGCTTATTTCATCTTTGTGCGGTGACAGATGCAAGCGAAGAATTCGAGAAAAGAATAAATTCAACTCTAGTCTCTGAGAGTTCCACACTCAAGGTTTTGAAGTCGGCAGAGAACCTTCCAAACACAAAAGGCCAAGAGCAAGCTCCATTGTCCCAAATGTTGGATTTGTTCTATTTTCTCGACATGTGCTCTTTTACTTGCCTAATGCACGCTCCATCTGCACGCAGCACCTAACGGACGCAGCTAATGTCGAAGACGGGCAAGTGCGCGATACAATAACGCATTGGCCGGGTCGCCTCGTAACTTACAATGGGAACTACTGTACCGAAATTAAGGCTTTTCAGCAAAATACGGATTTCCATTGAAGTGTAAGCGAATGAACGGTGGGAGAAGAATGCCCAGAACGAGTATTCTAAATATAACCGTCGAACGACAATCATATACCCGCAAAAGCAAAACTCGCAGGTTTCACAGGCGAGCAAAGGGTTCTTTTTGGCGAGGGCTTAGACGAAATGGACCAGCAGTGAAATGAGAAGAAGATGGAACCGTGTTCATGGCTTTTGGAGGCTTGCTTAGACAAGCTTTGTTGAGGTGTGGCTTTTAGGCTTTAGCCTTTTGACGTGTTTCGCTGCCTCAGACAAAGCGAGGCTTCCTCGTCAACAAAGGCGTTTTGGGCTCTGTTCGAGATCTCACCTTTATCAGATTTCACAGGCTGATCAGCCACAGCGACGTCGCAATTGCGCGATGATCGTGAATACGAAGATCACCAACCGCCTCAGTTTCGACAGGGGATCTCGGGCAACTCTTGACATCATGACAGCCAGCAAGGACCGGCGTAAACTTACACTGTTGGGAGCGTAGTAGGAATTTGCTCATTCTCTGGGGAAATGTATGGGCGGCAGCGTTAGATAAGCCTCTTTCTCAGCCCAGATGTCAGAATTTGAGCCCACGGTTCCGGAAAATCGTGAACACAAAAATAGAAAGATCAGCGCTGGTTGCTAGTCCAACTGGATCATACATGAGGGCCAAATCCTGGCAGATCTGATCAACAGAACCAAAAAAACACGGAGCTGGATCACTTGATGTTGCCCGGCCATAAGGACCCTCAACGCGCAATCAACATAACCTCCGTCGGGTGCATGCATCCAAAGATAGGTCTTACACAAAATCACGCCGAACAATAACTTTCCAACGCATTCCAGAGGACGTAAACGCCCCCCTTAACCAATAGAGTGCCACAACATTATCTCTAAATGCTCTTTCGCTAGCAACTACACCGAAGACACGCTTCCGCCCCGCAACGTGCTTCAACGCTTAGGGTCTGGGGACGGCTAAGCCTCCGGCTTGAGGCTATGTCTGGTTTCGGTAAAATACGATTTTCGGGGTCTTTGTATCATTTCAAGCGAGTTCAGTGGGGTCGAAATCACGGCCCGGGCCTCCGCTGGCTTTCTCTCAGCTCATTGGCCACCATTCTTTTGGGATTTGCACCTTCCCCAGGAAGATCCTCGGGTCGGAGAATTAGGCAAGAATATCCTCCGAAGGGTTCTGAGCAGCCGATCATATGAAACTACTGCGCAGACGCCTAAGTGCTGCAGGAATGGCTATGCACATGTGTCCACTACGGGTCACCTCGAGAGATTGAAATGGGGAAGTATGGCCTCAAAGCCTCTTACAGGCGAGGAGGCTTTTTGGGTTCGCCTCGTAAAAGGCGTAGATGAAACTGACCTTTCGGGGAATTTCTAGAGAGCGAGCTGTGCGGGCCGCAGGCCGTGCAGAAGACGTATCGGCTGTTTTCCCTCTTTGGCTTAGAAGTTGTATAGATGTAGCCAAAGCGGTATTCCATAATCAAGAAGCTACAAAAAGGCGGAAACACGGTCCGAACCATCCTGGGCAGCGGTGTCTGGAGCGAAAGGTGACGTAATGCAAATTTCACACCGACACGTAATTCCGCAAGATCTGTTCCACACATGTGGAAACTTCTGTTTGCGGAAGCGTGGTTGCTGTATTCAGCGACGTTGCTGTACTTCCCGGCGCCCACAGATTCGGTACTGTGAGAGACTCTCTTATTGATGCGGAGAACAGACTAACGATCTTCGCAGCGCATGATGCAGCGCACAATGCGTTCGCCCCGCAGGTTGCAGTATGCTAGCTCTCTCTAGGGCATGGGTGCAAAATACGGCGTGTTTTGTGCTGTTCAGGGTCGAACTTCATCCGTATTTAAATCAAGGGTTCCCGCTGTCCCAAAACGGCTATCTCCAATTCTCTTCGAACTCCTCAATGGTCATGAACTTCTGTCGAGGGCTCGTTGCAGCCGCCCTTCTCTCTGTCACTTGGGCTTTGACCATCACCCAGGACACTGTCTATGTGTCCCCTATCAGTCTTGCAATTGGCGACCTCACCATCGAGTCGGGTGTCTACCTCTCGATTGTGAACAACGTGCTTACTACCATCGCCGGTAGTTTGGACAACAAGGGTGGCTTCTACGTCACCTCTAACAACGGATTGGCATCCTCGGTTGCTCTCGTTTCGGGAACCATCAACAACTCGGGCGACCTCGCCTTCAACTCTTTGAGCGCCAGTGTGGTCAGCACGATTAACTTGGTGTCCATTGGCGCGTTCGAAAATACCGGCAACATGTGGATCGGTGTTTCTGGATTTTCCGCTACCAGTCCTATTACGCTTGGTTCTGCCACCACCTGGGACAACCAGGGTAAGATCTACCTTGCCCAGGAGACTGGAGCTGCTTCTGCCGTCACTATCTCCAACGTTCTCGGCACTGTCAACAACGACGGTACCATCTGTCTCCAGAACTTGCTCTGGTTGCAAACCACCAGTATCACCGGTTCCGGATGTATCAACGTCATGGCGGACGCCACTTTGGAGCTTCTCATCAGCCCCTGGTCCGTTTCTACCACACAGACCATCTACCTCGAGGACTCTTCCTCGACTTTGTCTGTTCTTGGCTTGTCTCAGAGTATTACGGGCACTCAGCAGTACACCGTGGTTGGTTTCGGCAACAACAACGTGATCCAGGTCAACCTCGGCTTCACTTCTTACTCCTACTCGTCCTCTTCCGGTATCTTGACTCTTTCCTTCCTCCTTGGAATTTTCAAGATCGAGTTCAACATCGGAACTGGCTACTCGTCCTCTGGATTCTCCACCAACGGTCTTTTGGGTGCTGGCACCCAGATCACTTACAGCAGCGCCTACCCAGGCACTGTTCCGGACATCTGTTTGTGTTCGGACTTCCCAGAGCCAACTACTACACCATTGGCTTCTTCTTCGACCCTTTCCAGCTCGAGCCAGGAGTCTTCTTCGAGCGAGATTACCAGCGAGTCTTCCTCCACTGCTGAGTCGTCGTCAACTGCTGAATCTAGCTCTGAGTCTTCCAGCACTGCCGAGTCTTCTTCTACCGCTGAGTCCTCCACTGAATCTTCATCTTCGGCCGAGTCCTCATCTGCTGAGACCTCGTCTAGTGCCGAGACTTCCTCGAGCGAGACTTCTTCATCTGTCGAGACATCATCAAGTGAGACTTCCTCTAGTGAAACCTCCTCGAGTGAGACTTCATCAAGCGCCGAAACCTCGTCCAGTGCTGAGACGTCGTCCAGTGAGACTTCTTCTAGCGCCGAAACCTCTTCAAGCGCTGAAACCTCTTCCAGTGCTTCTTCTAGCGCTGACACTTCATCAAGCGCTGAGACCTCTTCTAGTGCAGACACATCCTCAAGTGCTAACACTTCTTCAAGTGCCGAGACTTCTTCAAACACCGACACCTCGTCTAGTGCTGAAACCTCATCTGCTGCTGAGACCTCATCTAGCGCCAACATCTCTTCCGGAGCTGACACTTCCTCTGGAGCTGACACTACTTCTAGTGCTGAGACCTCGTCTGGTGCTTCTAGTGCTGATACTTCCTCTGCTGCCTCGAGCGAAGAGACCTCCACGGAGAACCCATTCACCACTTACACCACTACCTGGACCACCACTGAGTCCGACGGCCTGACCGAGACTGACTCTGGTGTCGTTATTGTGACCACCGATTCTGACGGTTCCT
This sequence comes from Candidozyma ruelliae, assembly GCA_030582895.1. Lineage (NCBI taxonomy): Eukaryota > Fungi > Ascomycota > Pichiomycetes > Serinales > Metschnikowiaceae > Candidozyma > Candidozyma ruelliae. The sequence goes on along the minus strand of JAJMHE010000019.1, from coordinate 222,627 downwards.
TGACCACCACTACCTCCCAGTTCCCTAACACCAACACGGACGACGGAGAAACCACTTACACTACTACCTGGACCACTACAGACTCAGCTGGCAACACGGAGACCGACTCTGGTGTTGTGATTGTTACCACTAACTCAGATGGATCGTTGACGACTACTACTTCTGAATTCCCCAACACCAATACTGGTGACGATGGCCAGACTACCTACACTACTACCTGGACTACCACGGATTCAGCAGGCAACACTGAGACTGACTCTGGTGTGGTCATTGTCACAACCGACTCGGACGGTTCTTTGACTACCACGACTTCCCAGTTCCCCAACACTAACACTGGTGACGATGGACAAACTACCTACACTACTACCTGGACCACCACTGATTCTGCTGGAAATACCGAAACCGACTCTGGTGTCGTTATCGTGACTACTGACTCAGATGGCTCCTTGACAACCACCACATCGCAGTTCCCTAACACTGGCACCGACGGTCAGACCACTTACACTACTACGTGGACTACTACCGACTCTGCTGGTGTCACTGAGACCGACTCTGGAGTTGTCATTGTCACTACCGACTCCGATGGATCCTTGACGACCACTACCTCGCAATTCCCCAACACTGACACTGATGGCCAGACTACTTACACCACCACCTGGACCACCACCGACTCTGACGGAAACACAGAGACGGATTCGGGTGTTGTGATTGTGACTACGGACTCTGATGGACAATTGACCACCACCACCTCTCTCTACCCTACTGTTCCGGTTTGTGACAAGAAGAGAGCGGAGTGTTCGGAGCCAATTGACGGTTTGACCACTTACACCACCACCTGGACCACCACCAACTCCGACGGTGTGACTGAGACCGACTCAGGAATTGTCATTGTCACCACTGATTCTGACGGTTCTTTGACCACAACGACGTCTCAGTTCCCCAACAGTCCTACCGGCTTCACTACTTACACTACTACTTGGACTACGACTGATTCCAACGGCAACACTGAGACCGACTCGGGTATTGTGATTGTCACCACGGACTCCGATGGATCTTTGACGACCACAACCTCCCAGTTCCCCAACAGCATCACTGGTCTCACCACTTACACTACTACGTGGACCACCACTGATGCCAACGGAAACACCGAAACCGATTCTGGTATTGTCATTGTGACCACCGATTCTGACGGACAGTTGAGCACTACCACCTCTCAGTTCCCTAACAGTATCACTGGTCTCACCACTTACACCACCACCTGGACCACTACCGACGCCAATGGCAATCCAGAAACCGACTCTGGCATTGTCATTGTCACCACTGACTCCAACGGACAATTGAGTACCACCACTTCTCAATTCCCTAACAGCGGTATTACTGGCTTGACCACCTACACCACCACCTGGACTACTACCGACGCTAACGGAAACACCGAGACTGACTCTGGCATCGTTATTGTCACCACCGACTCGGCTGGTCACTTGTCCACCACAACCTCCCAGTTCCCACACTCGTCGTACACTTCGACCTTGACTACCACCGACAACCACGGCAGCACTGTCACCAAGACCGTTGTTGTTTGTCCAGTGACTACAAACGGCGTGGTTACCGTTACCACTTCCGTGTGCCCTGAAACAATCACCTACGTTTCTACCAAGCCAAACGGCAAGAAGACCACTGTTACCGCCGAGGTTCACGAGACCACTGTGGGTGGAACTGTCACGTCTTACACTACTGTTTGCCCCGAGACCACCACAATCGTCACCACAAACAAGGAGGGTGCTAAGACCACTGTGACTTGCGAGGTCGGCGAGACCACTGTGAACGGCGTTGTGACTGTCTACACTTCGACTTTGTCCAACAAGGCTTCCACATACACCACCTACTACCAGACCACCAACGAGGCCGGTGAGACCTCTACCGTGCTGAATGTGGTTGTGGTCACTGTGAACACCAAGGGTGAGACACAGACTTCCACTATTGCCGGTGTTTCTACCGCTGCTGCTGGATCAACTGCTGCTGCTGAATCGACCGCTGCTGCTGGATCGGGCAAGACTACTCTTGAGTCTGTCTACAGTTCTGCCGCTGGTACCGCTTCTGCTGCCGCTTCTGGTGTTGTGACTACTTACGAGGCTTCTGGATACTCCGTGAAGTTCAACGCCTTGTGGGTTCTTTTAGCCACGCTTGTGGCTCTTTTCTAATCAGCCACGGCTGCTTTTCTTCGGGTCTTTCGTTTTTGGTTTTAGATTTGTTTCTTCTTGTACTGGATTTACTTTCGAGCTTTGCTAGCGTTGCTTAGTTTTATATAGCGCTAATTAATACCGTTTTGAGTGGCAGCGTAGAAAAAAAATAAGAGTGATCTGGAAGAAAATAGCTAAGATGCCAAAGAAGGCCTCACTTCATCCTCTCTTCCCATCCTCCTCCTAAGCTCTCCTGACTTATGAAAGTTGGATCTCACAAGCTTTATCACATCAGAGTCAAATGAGTGGGGATGTTTTCGAGGCAGAATTAAGTAAAAAGGAGATTATTCCTGAACTTCTCATACGCCTATTGCCTACTTGGGATCAGCCCCGACAAGACTCGAGTACGAAGAGACGGCTTTGTCTATGTTATGGTGTAGTAGCGGTGTCAAACAAGAAGCACAGGCCATTCCACACGAAATGGTATTTACTTGTCTGAAAATGGTGTAGAGTTGTGGAGGATCTTTTAAAAGCCAAATTTAGAGAATAAAGCAGCTGTGACCATAGCGAAGCTTTGGCAGACAAGCGCCATGAATAGCCACAGAATGCAACACAAATGCAACAAATTGGAGTAATAAGATTAAATTCTGGTTCAATACTAAGGTGAAGAGGTTTCTAGTCATCCGAACATAGAATGCTTTTAATCGAGGTGTTCATACCGCTTTGAGCTATGCATCACCAATACCTAGATTCCCAACAATCGGGATCCGCAAAATCACAAAAAAAAAAAAAAAAATGAGACCAGAGTCAACTCCCGTGACACAACTGAAACAGTCAAGCCTAGAAACGGGGAGAGCTGATCTCTCAATGTCCAGCCTCGTCGTCGAGTTCTCTGCTCCACTATAATCCCTTCATTGGCGGCATCACTGTCTGACCAAAAGCTTTACTTCTGACCAAAAGCTTTACTTCTGACCAAAAGCTTTACTTCTGACCAAAAGCTTTACTTCCTCTCCTACAAATTCTCTCATCAATGTAAACCCGTTACGTTAGCGCTATACCCTAAATGTTGGTTCCGTCAAGAGGCCATGGGATCTCCTCACCGTAGTTCCAGTGGACCGCCTTGGTCAGAGTGTACTCCTTCAAGCCCTCAATGCCCAACTCACGGCCGAAACCAGACTGCTTCATGCCGCCAAATGGCACAGCGTTGCTCAACACCATGTACTGGTTGCACCACACGGTACCGGCCTTGATGGCGTGGACCATTCTCATGCACTGGGAGGCGTTCTGGGAGAAAATACCACCTCCGAGACCGTATGCTGTGTCGTTGGCCAACTTGATGGCCTCCTCCTCGGTGGAGAAGGTCTGGACGGCGAGCACGGGGCCGAAGATCTCCTCGTCGACGATCTTCATGCCCTTCTTGCACTCGGTGTAGACGGTGGGAGGCACGTAGAAGCCGTTCTTGTTCTTAGCGTCCAAGTGGGCCAACTTGGCCATGCCGCCGGTGAGAAGCTTGCCGCCCTGCTCCTCGCCGTGCTTGATGTACAGCAACACCTTCTCCTGCTGGAGCTTGGACACCAAAGGTCCCATGAAGGTCTTGATGTCGCCGGGGTTGCCGATCTGGATCTCCTCGACCTTGCGCTTCAACACAGCAAAGAACTTGTCCTTGATGGTGTCCTGGACAAAGAGACGGGAGCCGGCACAGCAGTCCTGGCCGTGGTTGAACAAGATGGCCATGCACACCCAGTTGGCGGTCTGCTCGATGTCCACAGACTCGAAAACGACCACTGGCGACTTTCCGCCGAGCTCGAGCGACACCTTCTTCAAGTTGCTGTTGGCAGCGGCAGCCATGATCTTACGACCGGTGAAGGTGGAGCCGGTGAAGGCCACCTTGTCGATGTCCATGTGGCTGGCAATGGCGTTTCCGGCCACGGCACCGAAACCGTTGACCACGTTCAACACACCTGGAGGGAAGCCGGCCTTGACAGCCAACTCGGCCAAGCGAAGAGCACTCAATGGCGTCTGCTCAGCAGGCTTCATCACAAGCGTGTTACCAGCAGCAAGAGCTGGGGCAACCTTCCACATGAACATCTGGATAGGGTAGTTCCATGGAATGATCTGGCCGCACACACCAATTGGCTCCAATCTGGTGAAAGCCAACTTGCTGCCCTCCTGCTGCTCGATGGTACGGCCCTCGATCTTGTCAGCAAGACCAGCGTAGTAACGGAGACACCCAATTGAGTCCACAATGTCCACGTCACGCGCCATCCACACGGGCTTACCGTTGTCCAAGCTCTCGAGCTGGGCAAGGTTCTCGATGTCCTCCTCGATCACGTTGGCCCATCTGGTAAGAAGGTTGGCACGGTCCTGGGGGGTGGTGTTCTTGCCCCACACGGTCTCGAAGGCCTTTCTGGCGGCGGCAACAGCGTCATCGACGTCCTTTTCGGTGGCAGCACTGATGGTAGCCAAGTCCTCACCGGTGGCTGGGTTAGGAGTGGTCAAGGTCGAACCGTCGCTGGAGGGTCTGAACTCGTTGTTGATGAACAACCCGGTGGGGAGGTCGATCACGTTCTTGTCGTACAATTCAATCTTCACTGACATTTTTGGTGCTGGATTCTGGGGAAAGATGCCGTGAAATATTTAAATCAACCACCGGTGATTTCGGGGTGGGGCCGAAGTCGGTGGACGTCCGAGCCTGCATATACCCGGGCGGCTCTTATCATTTCGAGGGTGCCCGCGCTGCAAAACGGGCCCGCTCTTCCTAGTACCCCACACAATGGAGTCAGAAATTCGGCGTTATCACGTGACCAGTGGACCACCGTTTCCGACAAATTTCCGCCGAGGGTGGGGTCCGGTGCTCCTCCGGCGATTACTCAGCACTCGATGTGGTAGCCTGAAATGCGGAGCCAGGGATTCTTCTTGATTCCTACTTGATTTTCTGAATCGTCATTGAGGTTATTGTGTTGTAAACGAATTTCCTTGTTTTCTTGACTTTACTGATTTTTTGTAGCTTGCTTCGTGCTGAAGTACGCAACGTTGGTCGGATCTGCGAAAAGTATGACAAAAGTCTAAACCATGCAAGGCCGTTGGAGCTGTCAGGGCGCCTCGGAGACGTAGATTTCCTAAAACGCTAATTGGGCTAATCTGAAAAAAAAGAAAAAAAAAAACGGTTGAGATAAGAGGTTCGGGGCGATTGGCTAGATAAAAAACGCTCAAGGTACGGTGCAGCGTCTGATTTGCAACCAGACGCGAGGTGCAATCACTGAAAAACCTTGATATCAAGACATCGATAAAATTCAGCCTTGTCAGGTATCGATGAGTGTTTCCAGTGCCTAGTATGATGGTCTCTAACCTCTGTAAGGTTGTCAGATAAGCCTCCTTGCGCAAGCGCTCGAGAGTGCCCGTCAGGACCAGTTAGCGGTAAAGTATAGCTGCTGGTCAGTTTAAACCCGCCGATATAAAGACTTCTTCGTCTTACCAGTGATTGTGTCATCAGCATCAAATGGCATTTCCAGACAATTTACATGGAACTCAGTTGAGACCAATCATTCGAAACGTCAAACTTCGAACGACTAAAAGTGCTGCTGACTGGTGTCCGACTGGTAGCATTTTTGGCCGCCCGACCCTGAGGAAAACCACAATCTCGTTGATGAATGAGAGTACAGTAGATCCAATTCAATAGATCCGAGCTACGGCCTACGACCACGCTCATCTATCTATGATTTTACTATGTATGCTGAACGGACCTTGCCGGTCCTCTTCCTCCCCGAAGAAGTCCAACTAGAGCTTGGCGGAGAGGTTCAAGGCGACGAGCTCCGACCTGGGCTGCTTCTGGTGGACCTCCCTCGTCACAGGGTACAAAGCACCATCGGTGCCCATTCTGGCCAAGTGCTGAGGCCCAATGTCCTCGACCTTGGTGCAGCCGGTAAGCGCCATGACAGTTCTGAACTCGTCGTGGAGAATGTTGAGCGCAATGCTGACGCCCTCCTCGCCCTTGTAGGCGAGGCCCCACAATGCTACTCTGCCGACCCAGACGTAGTCAGCGCCCAAGGCCAAAGCCTTGAAGATGTCGCTGCCTCTTCTGATGCCACCATCAAGGTGGACTGGGATTCTGCCTCTGACGGCGGCCACAATCTCAGGCAAGGCGTCCAAAGTGGAAGTAGCTCCGTCAAGCTGTCTGCCGCCGTGGTTGGAAACAAGAATACCGTCAGCACCAGCCTCCACCGCCAAAGCTGCGTCCTCACCCGTGAGAACGCCCTTAAGCCAGATCTGCATGCTTGTTTTCGTCTTGTAGTGCCTGATGAAGTCCCACGTGAGCTTGTTGTCGTACTGGGTTCTGTCGTCAACGCTGTCCATGTTCTGCGGGTTCATCCAAGGGTAGCAGGGCATCGTGAGGTGGTCTGGGAGCTGGAAGTTGTTCTTGATTTCGTTCAAGCGTCTTCCGAGCCAGGGACAGTCCACCGTGACGAAGAGAGCCTTGTATCCGGCGGCCTCGGCTCTCTTGATAATCAGCATGTTGGTGGCATCGTCCTTCACCACACTGAGCTGCTGGGCATAGGCGTTGCCGCTGCCGGCGCCCTGCTTGATCACCTCCTCTGGCGAGGTGTTCGACCAACTCGAGAGAATCATGTTGATGCCCTTTTTGGCGGCTGCTCTCGAGGTTCCGGCCTCCGCATCCTTGTGGGCCAACCCGTGGCACGCCGTGGGGCAGAATCCCAAGGGAAACGCCACTTTCAGCCCCAAACACGTCGTGGTGGTGTCGACCTCGCTCACGTCCACCAAAACACGCGGACGGAGCCTGTACTTGTCGAAAGAGGAGGTGTTTTCGCCTATCGTTCTGAGCTCCATCGATCCGCCAGCGTAGTAGTCCCTGGTCATGGGATCGAGACGTTTCTCGGCCTCGCGCTCGAGGTCGGAGATGCTGAAGACCTTGTCGTCGTAGCTCTTTGCACGGTTCATACTATTTTTTAGGTTTAGAGTTGGTGATGGTGGGTAAGGGAGACGAGAGGAGGGCTATAAATGACCATTTCGCTCCCCACGATAGGCCAGTGGGGACGTCCAGAATAGAGAGTTAGCGCAGATCGCTATCGCCTTCACTGATAGATGGCGATCTCGGAAATATATCTCTCTCGGCTACTTCCACAACGGGCACACATCGCGAGGTGTAATTTCCCCAATGGCTGCAAACGCGGGCGATTCAACGCACCGCGGCTACTGCTGGCGCCAAGTCCCCAAACCAGACCCATATCTCCACCAGATAGTCGCCTGATATCGCCGTTATCAGAATCTCCACTCTGCACGCAAAAGGGCAGGATGGGTATTGCGATGCTCATCTCGCCCTGGCGATCTCTGAACACTATCTCGGAAAAGCGCGGCTGAATTCCGGACAGAAAATTTTCCTCTACCTGCCGCCAATGCACATTGAGATACAATCTAAAAGCCGCCCTTTTTTTTTTTTTTTTTTTTTTTTTTGGTTGAGATAGGCCCGATATCGCTCCGCAGGTACAGCGCCGATGCGGCACAAGCAGTGGAGGGTGAGTCAGATACGGTAAGTGCCTTGAGCTGCAAAATCTACGATTTCTGAGGTCTTGCCGAAGATACTTCTCCACAAACCATGACAGACATCGAAAAGAAGGGGGGCAACGCTCTGCCCCCGCTCAGCATCTCCAGCCGGGACAGTTTTGAGGAGAACGATGTGTTTCAGATCCGGGAGGGCGGGCCTGATTACCGTGGAGTGTCCTGTCTTGGTGCTGCCATTTTGCTAGCAAAGGCCCAGTTCGGACTCGGAGTGTTGGGGATTCCCCTGACGTTTTCGGCGCTCGGGTTCTTTCCGGGCATTTTGACTCTTCTAGCTCTCTGTATCTTGAGCACCTGGAGTGGCTTCGTCGTCAGCGATTTCCGTCTCCACCATCCCCATGTCTACAGTATTGGCGATGCAGCGGAGTTCATGTTTGGCAAGGCCGGAAACGAGTTCATGGGCGGCGCCTACTGGCTTTTCTATGTGCTAGTGTACGCAGCTTCGCTATTGACGCTATCTATCGCTTTCAACACTTTGGGCAACCACTCAGCTTGTACAACAATCTGGGTCGCTATTGGCGCCGTAATTACCTTTATTTTGGGTTCGGCCATTCGTACCATGAAGGTGATGTCGTGGTTGGGCTATGTCGGACTCGCCTCGGTCTTTATTTCTGCCTGGACCGTCGCTATTGCTTGTCTTGCCCAGTCCAGACCAGCCGGTGCTGCTGCTGGAGAAGTAGTCAACAAAAACATCGTGGCCTTCTCTCACGGCCAGTCCTTTGCAACTATCGCCAGTGCAGTCGCTGTTCAGCTTTTGAGTGTGGGCAGCACCGGAGCTTACTTCACGATCCACTCCGAGATGAGAGACCCTAAGCAGTTTACCAAATCACTCATAATAGGCCAGGCCTTCGTGGTAAGCAGCTACCTCGCAATTGCTTGCATCGTGTATGGAAAGGTGGGCGACTATGTCACCTCTCCGGCTTTGGGGTCGGCCGGCCGGCTCTTCCAGAAGATCTGCTATGGCATTGCGCTTCCTGGGTTGATCTTCACCTGCTTTTACAATGCCCACTTTTCGGCTAAATACGCCTTTGTTCGTATTCTCAGAGGCCTGCCCCATTTGCAGTCGAACTCTGTCAGACACTGGGTGACGTGGCTCTCGCTGGTTTTCGTGGTCGTGGCGATAGGCTTTATCATAGCAGGTGCTATTCCCTTTTTCGATAACTTGCTAGCGCTCATGGGCTCCTTGATAGGCTCGATTTTCATGCTCATCTTCCCTGGTATCTTAGTGATTTACGAGTTGAAGCACAGAGAGAACCCGGAGTTCAACACCGGGCTTTGCGGATTCATCAGAAAGCAGTGGTCGAAAATCCTCCTTTCGGTGTTTGCCATTGGCTTTGGCTGTTTTGTCTTGGTGGGAGGCCTCTATGGGTCTGTGCAATCCATTCGCCAGAGCTACATAGACGGTACCGTTTCGAGTGCGTTCAGCTGTGCTGACAACAGTTGAGGAGGGTGAAATTCAAAAAGTTTTCAGTTCGTGGTTTTAGAATTCTTCAGATAGTGTGTGTATATATTGGCTGCAAAATCTCACATCTGTATTATGCAAGCTTCAGCATTTGAAAAAGACAGATGAGATTCGGATCGAAATATCCAAACTGGTCTTTTTTCGGATCGAAATATTCAAATTGGTCTTTTAATCAACATCGCTAAGGCATTCCCTTTTTTCGTCTCCACAAATCAATTTGAGGGGTGCATTAGTAGAGAGAAAAACTAAGCGACATATCGAGTTTCGGGCCTCGAATATCACAATCTGGAGATTGCCGCTTAGATAGAACGCCGTCGCTACTTGCCCTAAGCGGCATTTGTTGATCTGGTGTTCATGTAATTGGCTGTCAATGCACCCTCGCCCATGCACGGCGGATATCGTGTCGCTAACTACCCAAAAGATCACAAAGACCCCCATAGGTGTGAAGCGTCCACATGCAGCGATAACGTATGCGAAGCCTAGGTCCTATTGTTTGGACTTCCAGTTTGTGGGGTTGGTGGGGTGGGTTGCAGATATACAATGGCACACCGCTTTCTCTGAATGTGAGGCATACATTCCGAATACTGATGCTGATTGACGCAGTGCCCCACTATCAGCACTGGAGAAATTAGGCAGATGCCTAAGAGGTTGTTCGTTGTTTCCCAAAGTGGATTCCGCATGGATCTCGAGCTTCGAGTAAAAGCAACCATACGTCATTTGCAACGTTGCAAAATATATAAGTGAAATATATGGCGTGGTACAAGACCCTGAGAGAGAAAGCCTGAAAATTTAGGGCCATGTCTAGAATCAGAGATTTCGAGAAGAAAGGAAACGTCAGTGTAGTGGTTTCACCGCAGGGTAATTCTAGCCTACTCGATACAAGTGCCGAGGAACAAGATGTATTCCAAATTAAGGAAGGCGGGCCCGACTATCGTGGTGTTTCTTGCCTTGGTGCTGCTGTATTAATAGCAAAGGCCCAATTCGGTCTCGGGGTTCTTGGAATACCGCTGACGTTTCTGGCATTGGGATTTTTTCCCGGCCTACTTACACTATGTGTTCTTTGTGCCTTGAGTACATGGAGTGGTTTTGTCGTGAGCGATTTTCGTCTTCGCCATCCCCACGTCTATAGCATTGGCGACGCTGCCGAATATATGTTTGGCAGGGCCGGAAGAGAGTATATGGGCGGAGCATTTTGGCTTTACTATGTGCTCGTTTACGCTGCTTCTCTCCTAACATTTTCCATTGCACTTAACACTTTGGGTAATCATTCAGCATGCACGACAATCTGGATTGCCATAGGTGCCGTGATTACGTTCATCTTGGGCTCGGCCATCAGAACCATGAAAGTCATGTCGTGGTTGGGATACATAGCGCTTGCTTCCGTTTTTCTCAGTGTCTGGGTTGTGGCTATTGCCTGTCTTACCCAATCAAGACCAGCCGGTGCTGCCACTGGAGAAGTGGTAAACAAAAACATCGTTGCATTTTCATCTGGCAAATCTTTCGCTAGCATCGCCAGTGCTGTTGCGGTTCAGCTTTTGGGCCTCGCTAGCACTGCAGCATACTTCACCATCCACTCAGAGATGAAGGAACCTACACAGTTTAAGAAGTCCCTTATGATTGGCCAGGGCTTTGTTGTCGGTAACTACATCGCGATCGGATGCATCATCTACGGAAAGGTGGGAGACTATGTCACCTCCCCAGCATTGGGATCAGCTGGTCTGCTCTTTCAGAAAATCGGCTACGGCGTGGCGCTCCCAGGATTGATCTATTCGTGTTTCTTGAACGCCCATTTTTCTGCAAAACATGCCTTTGTTCGTATTCTCAGAGACTCGTCTCATTTGCAAGCCAATACTGTTAGGCACTGGACGACTTGGTTTTCCATGATGACAATGGTCACGATCTGTGGGTTTATTGTTGCGGGAGCCATTCCATTCTTTGATGACTTGTTGGCTTTAATGGGTTCCTTGATTGCACCTGGCTTCATGCTTATATTTCCCGGAGCCGTAAAACTTTACGAATGGAAGTATGGGATGGAGATTGATGGAGTGATACAAGAAAAAGATAACAGAGACCTTCTGCGTTGGCACTACAAGAGATGGAAAACGGTGGCGCTTGCCCTTTTTGCTCTTGCCTTCGGCTTTTTCATCTTCTTCTGCGGTACCTATGGAAGTGTGCAATCAATCCTCAACAACTACAAGAATGGAACCGTTTCGAGTGCTTTCAGCTGTGAGGACAACAGTTAAAGAGCTCAACACCTAGTTCATCAATTCATATAGATACCTTTTACGATATATATGCTATTTCACGCTCGTCAATTTCCTTTATTTGATTTCATTTGCTAGATATTTGAAAATAACTCGAAGCTGAAGAGAAAAATCATGGCTTAAATATTGCTTTTTATTTCACTACTTCGCTTCCCATTAAGACACCACGGAGCTGGCTTACTGATTAACAATCTTTGACTTGAAAGCTTCTTTTGGTCTAACGAGTATTGATATAATATCTTTTCAATGAACAAAACAACTCCCGCGTTGTGAAATTAGCTAGATTCTGTTTTATAACACCAAAAAATTATCCGACTCTGAAACTGTATAGCAACAATCATGTCGGTAGTTAGAACATTGCTAGTCGTCTTAAAAAGCATACTCAAAGTACCTCATTTCATCCACAGAAAAAAAAAATAGGGTTTAATTTTTGGAATTAGAAATCCGCCGTGTTGAAGGACATAGGAGATTCTTTTTTTAAGTCGACATCTATGATTTCTTAGGTATTGGACGAGGGACAAACTTCACATCACAGCAACGTAGCAACGGAAATATGGCTTGACAACATTGCAATTCTTGACTCAGGAGCCAAATACTAGAGTCTAAAAGATGAACAAGGCGAATCACGTACTCTTTGAAAATGAAAAAAAAAAAAAAAAATACCACACGGAAGATACCAAAGTGAATTACGCCCAGAGGGATGAAAAAGAAACAACGAAGCGAAAAAGGAAAGAGGCAGTGGCGCCGGAATGTCTGGAACAATCCATGCAAAAGCCGAATAATGATGGTCTCAGTCAGGCCAAAACGTGTGTTTATTTTTTTTTTTGTGGTCAGTTGTTCACTCCCTCATTGTAAACATAAAATTAAAAAATAAGATGATTCCATGTAGCTGATTCTGAGTTATCGTGAAACAAGCTGGAAAAAGCTGTCTGCTCACATGAAATACCTGAAGGAGAAGCTCCGCTAAGCACTATGGAGCTGATGCATCTGCACGTGTAGAATTCTTTTGTTTTCACTATTCTTCCGATTATAACCGGCGGCTGACCGGGCCAAGTGGAGAATTACGAAATCTGGAATATAGTTGGCAGAATTACCTGTTGTTATTCGACAAGGACGCCGCGTAGAATGGAAGTGGAGATGTGTTTATCGATCTAGTCAAAAAATGTTTGGCAAAGTGCTTGGGCTAATTTGGCCTTCAAATGGGGTTGACAAGGTAGTAAACCGCCTTACGCCAATTTAATTCATAAAGTTTTAGTCTAGACGTTTGAACTAAGCTGAAGAAAGATAAAATAATCTCACAATGAGACGAAATGAAGAAGGAATTAGTCACTTATCGTACTTAGGAATAGACGAAACAAACTCCTAAACCCTAAAGATTTAGAACTCTACCTTTATCTTGATAAACGTCACAGACCAGTTGAAGATTCAGGCTAGGCGGTGCTGTCGCTTACTGCCCAAATAGGTTGACTCTGATTCAAGAGCATTTTCATTGGCTGTCAACGCAACCCTGGTAATGCATGGCGCCTATCGAGTCGGTAAGTGCCAAAAGGAGACGAGAGACCAAGACTTATCTCTCGTTAGATAGAACGGTAGATTTACGACAGTTGATAACAAGCACGAGAGCAACAGCCAGAACCTCTGCAAATCAGCAAAATACTCAAAATGTACCCAGAATACATGTATCATCATACTGCGAACCTCGTGTGGAAACACTATCTCGGAACAATGTGCATGAACCCCGATTTCGAAGGTTCGTTGCATGAGGCCCCGCCGAAGAGACTTGGGGTACGAGCTTGGTACCTAAGCAGTCTATCTCCCGTGCCCGATTGGGGGCTTTGCATAATCACGGACCTTGTTCACCGTAAATCTTATCGTCGTACATGAAGCAGTATATATATCCAGGTTTGGCTGCAAAAAAAGTTCATCAAACCAAAGCCCAGCTGCCTCGGGCCTACAATGATGAAAGATCTTGAAAAAAAAGGAGAACTTAGCGTGGTGGTGTCACCGGAACTCGACTCAGCTCTTGTCGATACCGAAGGTGAAGAAGAGGACGTCTTCCAGATCAAAGAAGGCGGTCCTGACTACCGTGGTGTTTCGTGCCTCGGTGCTGCTGTTTTAATAGCAAAGGCACAGTTCGGTCTCGGAGTGCTTGGTATACCGCTGACGTTTTCGGCGCTTGGGTTCTTTCCAGGCTGCCTCACACTCATCGTGCTTTGTGCTTTGAGTACCTGGAGTGGGTTCGTCGTGAGCAACTTCCGTCTTCGTCACCCCCACGTGTACAGTATTGGAGATGCTGCCGAGTTCATGTTCGGCAAGCCAGGCAGAGAGTTCATGGGCGGCGCCTACTGGTTGTACTACGTTCTCGTGTACGCCGCCTCTCTCTTGACTTTGACCATAGCTTTCAATTCTTTGGGAAACCACTCGGCATGTACAGTGATCTGGATCGCTGTGGGCGCCATTATCACTTTTATTTTGGGTTCGGCCATCAGGACGATGAAGGTTATGTCGTGGTGTGGGTATGTGGGTCTTGCTTCTGTTTTCGTCAGTGCGTGGACCGTGGCGATTGCGTGTCTCTGTCAGTCTAGACCCGCTGGTGCTGCCGCTGGAGAAGTCGTCAACAAAAACATCGTGGCATTTTCTTCTGGTAAGTCTTTTGCTGCGATTGCCAGTGCCGTGGCAGTGCAGATTTTGAGTCTTGCCAGCACCGCTGCGTACTTTACAATCCACTCGGAGATGAGGGAGCCCAAGAAGTTTGGGAAATCGTTGATTTTGGGCCAGGGGCTTGTCATCATCAGCTACATCGCCATCGGGTGCATTGTGTACGGCAAGGTCGGCGACTACGTGACCTCTCCCGCCTTGGGGTCCGCTGGCAAGCTCATCCAGAAAATCTGCTACGGTCTTGCGCTTCCGGGGTTGATTTTCCTGTGCTTCTACAACGCCCATTTTTCGGCAAAATACGCCTTTGTCCGCCTTCTTCGTGGTTCACCTCACTTGCAGTCTAACACAGTCCGGCACTGGGTTACCTGGCTCTCGATGGTGATGATTGTCACTTTGGTTGGGTTTATTGTCGCTGGCGCTATTCCCTTCTTCGACGATTTGTTGGCGCTCATGGGCTCCTTGATCAGCTCCATGTTCATGCTTCTATTCCCTGGTTCCTTGACCTTGTACGACTTGAGAAACGAGCTCAAAGCAAACGGCAACGTCCACTACAAACTGGCCAGCTCCAGAAGACTCAGCAACAAGCAAATGATGAGGGCTGCCCTTGGGGTGTTTGTCATCTGCTTTGGGTGCTTTATCACTGTGGGAGGTCTTTATGGTGCCGTGATCTCCATCCTCAACAACTACAAGGACGGCACTGTCGATAGCGCGTTCAGCTGTGCTGACAATAGTTAGTCAATAGCCAATTGAGTATTTTGAACCGAATTGTATACGTCATAGGACCTGAAATAGGGAATATGTTGAGTGTGCGCAATGGCTGCAAAATGTCATTTTTGCCGCTTACTGTTGAATTTCAATCCGCATTCTTCGGAGCCCTGCCGGGTACTGACACTTCGGGCTGGTGGATAACACTCGAATTCTGGAATTTTTGCGGTTTACCCTTTTCAGCTTTACACCCCTCAGTTGACCCTCTCGTATCGTGCTTCCTTAGGACCTTCGCCGAAAACCCTTAACTAAGAGAGATCTTCGCCGACGATAAAGGGTGTCGGGCCTGCATGCAGAGATACGACCCCACGACAATCGCCCGTCGGACGCACACCGATATCTCGGCATGCGTCCGAAAGCGGGCCCCATCTGCCGGAAGAACTACCCCACAGACTCCGGAACAACTCGCGTCACTGCATTACGAAATTTTGGCACCGGTACTTAATCGATCGGGAAAGATGATTTAAATCGTGCGTTTTCGTTTCCAAATCGCTATCATGACTTCAAAATCAAATACAAGTATATGCCTGGAGATGGACAGCCCACTGAAAATGGACACTAGTGTGGTCATCTCTCCACAAATCAGTCACTACAGTGAGTTTGACACTGGTGAACACGACGTTTTCGTTATCAAGGAAGATGGTCCTGACTTCCGTGGTGTGTCCTGCTTTGGAGCTGCTGTGTTGATCGCAAAGACCCAATTCGGACTCGGTGTGCTTGGTCTTCCCCAGACTTTCCAGGTTTTCGGTTTTGTGCCTGGTCTTATTTGTCTTGTTTCCCTTTGTGCTATAAGTACCTGGACAGGTTGGGTTGTGGGACAGTTCCGTATTCGTCACCCTCACATCTACAGTATTGGAGATGCCGCTGAGATGATGTTTGGCGTTGTGGGCAGAGAATTCATGGGTGTTGCGTTTTGGCTCTTTTACGCCCTTTGCTACGGTGCTTCGGTTCTTACCTTCTCCATTGCCCTCAACACTTTGTCCAACCATGCTATTTGCACCACTGCTTGGGTGGGCATCGGTGCTGTTATCAGTCTTATCATCGGTACCACCTTGAGAACCATGAAGGTGATGTCGTGGGCTGGCTACTTCGGTCTTGCCTGTATTTTCGTCAGTGTCTGGATTGTCACCATTGCCTGCCTTGCTCAAGGCAGACCAGCTGCCGCAGCTGCAGGCTCTGTTGTCAACAAGAACATTCATGCCGTTGTCACTGGCCAGTCATTCTCCACAATCGCCAGTGCCATCGCTACCCAGCTTCTTGCGCTCTGTGGAACTGCTTCTTTCTTCACTATCCATACCGAAATGAGGGACCAGAAGCAGTTCAACAAGTCCTTGTTCATGGGCCAGGGTTTCGTGGTTTTCAACTACATTGTGGTTTCGTGCATTATTTACGGTAAGGTGGGTGTCTACGTCACTTCTCCAGCTTTGGGTTCCGCCGGTACCCTCATCAAGAAGATCTGCTACGGTATTGCCTTGCCAGGTTTGCTCTTTTCGTGCTTTTTCCAGGCCCACTTGGCCGGAAAGTACTGTTTGGTCCGTATTCTCAGAGGAACTGAGCATTTGCAGACCAACTCCGTCAAGCACTGGGTTACTTGGGTGTCCATGATGGTGATTGTGATTGTTTTCGGTTTTGTGATTGCCAGCGCCATTCCTTTCTTCAACGATCTTTTGGCGCTTATCGGTGCCTTGATCGGAACGAGTTTCACGCTTATCGTCCCAGGCATGCTTGCCTTGTACCAGATCAGTCACTACATCAAGAAGGACGGCGATAGCCAATTGGCGTGGCTCACGAAGTACAAGAAGAAGTGGAACAGAAACAGAGCCAACACTATCAACTCTTTGATTGCGTTCCTCACAATTACTTTTGGATTCTTTATTTTGGTGGCTGGTACATACGGTGCTGTGCAGAGTATCATTGACAGTTACGCTGAAGGTACCGTGTCGAGTGCATTTTCCTGTGCCGACAACAGTTAGGGTTAGGTTTTACGGGTGATGATAACAAGATGTCTTGTTCTATTGTTTTAAGTTTATAATGATTGCATATGGTCAATTGTTCAAAGAAGCGAACTGTAGAGTTTAATCCGCTAGTCCGAAAGAGAGGAGATAGCTTTCCACTTGGCTGATGACCTTGCTGCATTTACGGTTTGTTGGTCTCGGCAGTGCCAAATTGGAGGAAGTCAGAAAAGGAAATGGGGGAAAATGACGCATATTGCTTTTCAAGCGCCGAAGGAACACCAACACCTTACCGAGAAATATTATGCAAAATGACGGAAACGAAGTTATTTTTTTTTTTTTAAAAAATAAAAAAAAAAAAAAAAAAAAATGCTACGGCTTCATATCGGGTGGAGAACTCAAATCAAATGAGATTCACCCCTCCATGATAATCATTGTGACAAAAAAGTTGGAGTGAACTCATAGTAAAGATGGATAAGGTTGAATTAAGTTAATTTTTCGTCGGAAAACGGAGAGTTTCCGAAAACCTTTGCTATTGATTTCATTCATTTTTCAGAAAGAGTACAGTCAAGTAATCACATTTATCGGGTAAGAAAAAAATATTCACCATCAGATAAAGAAAGGAACAATCTGAATCAAACTATGAGTTCCATATCTGGGCTTAAATTGCTCAAATCTCAAAATGAAGCAAGACGAAAGAGGCGATTTGTTGCTCCTGCTTATCGGCGTATCAAAACCACAGGTTTTGAAAGCGGGTGTCCAAATCCGACGATTTGACTCTCGTATCTCCGATTGCAATCAGAAACCCCTTTTCGAACAAATGACGTAAGAATGGTATCCCCTAATAAATTCACCGAAAGCTCCGATAACAATTGTGATACGCTAGCAACGGTACTCACAAATAAGCGGACAATTAACTTCTCCTGGTTCCTTTGCTAGGTAAGTCACAGCGACTTCATTCTTGCGGACGTTTCTGTCTTGCCAAAGAAAAAGCTCGACCTAAGATCTAGAAATTCGTTTTGTTTATGACTCTCAGGGGAGCTTCGAATACAATATTTTGGACTGGCAGGTAGTCTCCTCCAGTGTTGATTCATGGAAAATGCAAACGAGAGCTCATTGCGTTTGTTTACTATAGGCACTAAAACCGTGAGGTTTTCACAAGCAGCTATTGAGCTCTTGTCAAGCTAGTCATACCATTATTTTTTTTTTCTTCTTTTTTTTTTTTTTTTTTTTTTTTTTTTTTTTTTTTGTAGGAATGTCGGTTGAAGGTCGCCAGGGTTCATCTTCATCACCTCAGGCTCTAAAACAATAAAGGCTAGCTAAAGCAACCCTAACAGACAGCTTTCCAATTCAATCTTGGTAGATCTGTCGATTGAAGTTCACCAGGGTTCAATTTAATAAAATTCTCGGCTCTGATAGCAAAAAGGTCTGAATGATAAAAGTTCTGACGACAAATCCTTGCTTCTGTTTTTTAGTCCCTTCTCTATTTAGTTTTTTCTTCAAGTACATCCTAAATCTAAAGGACTGCTTTCGAGCTCTACAAAACTCCAAACTGAAATTCAGAAATCGTTCATTCAATAAATGCAAATGGCCTACTGCAAGCCGGCAACGTGTGCCGCGTAGTAGGTGGGCAAGCCGTCGATCAAGGAGGGCTTCAAGGGGTACCAGCCAAGAAGCGATCTGCCCAAAGTGCCCCTCACGATACTGGTGTTGGACAAGGCCTTCTCGAAGTCGTTCGAGGGCTCCTTGTAGGAGTAGTTCTCGATCTTGGCCAACTTGCAGAGCTGGGACAAGAGCGTGTCCACACTCTCGGTAGTGAAGTTGCTGCCCTCGATTCTGAGGCCCTTGACGAGGGGGTGCTTCTCCACAGCGAGTCTGTACAACTCTCCGAGATCATCAACGTGAACAGTGGCATAGCGGCCGCCGGGCTGACCTGGCCACTCGATTTTGCCCTTGTGTGCCTGGTCGAAAAGCATGCCCACGGCATTCGATTGTCTGCCGTAAACGAGACCGGGACGGATCACCACGCCGTCGATCTTGGAGCTCTCCACGATCTGCTTCTCCACAGCTGGACGCCAGGCCACCTTGTTTGGAGGGTGGGACGTTTCTGTTCCGTCGGTGACGCTGTTGAATCTGTCATCTCCGTGGATCCAAACGCCCGAGGTCCAGACATACACCAATTTTGCAGCCGTGGGGTGTCTCTGGGCGTTTTCCGCCTTAGTCACAAGTTTGGCACTAAGATTGGCCAACGGAGCCAGTCCGCCAATGCAGTCAACCAAGACGTCCACAGAAGGAAGCAATTCCGCCCACTTGTCGTCGTTGACCGGGTCACTTTCCACAATTTCCATCTCGTTCAGCGCCAACTGCTTGCCCCATTTCAGGACGTCTCTCGTCTGGGCAATCACAGAATGGCCCGCACGGACCAAGGCGTTAGCAACGCTGTTTCCGATAAATCCAGTAGCTCCGAGCACCAAAACCTTCATTTTGCAGTGTGGGTGGAGAATTGTGAGGAGGGTGTGCTTATATATACGGGTGCGGAAAGGACCCGAGGGTTCGGGGCCGCTCCGAAACTCCACATTGGGCGGTGTAGGAGTTCCAGAAGCGACACAATGGCGGCATTGTTTTCGATTGTGTGTAACGGTATTCGGAGAAATTGGAGTTTGAGCGAAAACGGCAAAATCCGCCAGGACCCTCCCAAAAGGGTCTTCCGGGGCAGGTTTTGCTTACTAAGGTGAGCGGAGGGTGAAACATCCACATTGGGAGAAGGTTTGGGCAGAAGTCAGGCTTATGTCGAGAATCTTGAAAGATTCCCGAACGTTGAAATCAAAGAAATTACAAAACGGTGAATCACAAAGCCAGATGCGTCGAGGCAAGATCGTGGGCTTTGTGGCCGGATTCAGCCGACCTGCGTCCGAGATAAGAGAAGATAACATGGAAGAATTTAAATTTCGAAGTTGAAAGACTAATTGACGTCCTTGAAGCATAATACAACGCTCAAAGTTTGAAACCACATCAAATCTCCATATTAGCCTTTAGCGTTCCAGCCGCTCACGAGCCCTGCGATGCACCCCAGATGAAAAACAGACCCCACATCCTGAAACGTATTTCCGATACAGCTTAGGATAAGAACAAAAGGCCACGATTCCGTCAATTGCAAATAAGGAAAAAGAACAATCTTGTCTGTTTTTTTTTTTTTTTTTTTTTTGACTG
>JAJMHE010000019.1:0-202462 GCA_030582895.1 Candidozyma ruelliae | reverse complement strand
CAATCTCCAAAACCCACTTTTTCCCAGACCATGTCTGTGAGTTCCGTTTCCCAGCGATTGAGGGCGTGCCAAAGGTGCAGATCCCGAAAAACAAGATGTGACAACAACCTTCCGTCGTGTCTGAGCTGTGTCAAGGCCGGCGTGCCGTGTATGAGCGACGATAAGACGCTAGCCCGAAGTATGACCAGGTCTGAAGCGTGGGCGCTCGAACAGGAAATCCAGAATCTTCTGAAGAATTTGCAGCAGCAGGAGGGCCCGAGGGTGCTGATTCCGAGCTCGCAGGCTGCATCAACGGAAACGCTGAAAGAGCTGGCAAAAAGCCTAACAGGAAGCGATATTCAGACTCCGAGAAAACGGAAGGCCTCCGTGAGCTCAAACAGCAGCGACGACCTGGTGCTGGACTCTGGCGGCCACGACATTCAGTACAATGGGTTGTACCTTCTCGGGGCGGCGATTTCGGAGCACGGAGACTCGCACGTTAGCGAGGATGTGAAGGGCGAGGTCCAGAGCTACTACCACGCCTTGACGCCGCCCAGCGCCCGAGAAGTCTTCATTGCCACGGAGAACTTGCTGATCCGGAAGCTCGGGAAGGACTTTCTCAAGGCCCTGCGGAGGAACACTGTCAGAAATCGGGCCACGGACATCACCGCCTACGACTTGGAAATCCTCATGCGGGTGCTGAGACGGTACTTCACCTGGATCAATTCCGCCTACCCGGTGATGCACGAGACGCTATTCTACGATATAGTGAGACGCTGCCACGACCCCAACAAGCCCAATTCCGTTTTGGACCTCTTCCAGATGAAGATCGTGCTTGCGATAGCGCTAGCGTCCATTAGTCGGCCCCATCTCTCAACCTCAGAGCTTGGACACAACTCGCACGCTTTCTACAAGTCCGCCATGAGACTGCTATCGGAGGCCGTCAGCGAAGCCAGCGGACTAGTGCAGCTTCGAATTTCTCTTCTCATTTTGCAGTATACGCTTCTCGTGCCCAAATCGGGCAATCTCTGGCAATTGGCCGGCTCGGCCATGCGGATAGCCACAGAACTCGGCCTCTATGCTGAGCCTGCTCCAGGGCAGAATCTTGACCCGCTTACGCTTGATCTCCGTCGTCGTCTTTTCTGGACCTGTTACTGCATGGACAGAACGCTAAGCACGATCATGAGCCGGCCTAGTACCATTCCAGACTCGTGGATCACGGTGGAAATGCCCTCTCTAGTTGAAGACTCTCTCATCCAGCCCAGCGGCATCCAGCTGGGACCGACCTGTCACCTCAAGTTGGCCTTGGTCCACCATGTACATATTTGTCGCTTGCACTCTGAAATCCACGGAAGACTCTACGCTCCAGGACACAGCACGACCTTCGACACAGAGAGCTTGTCGCAGTGGACTTGGCATACATACGACCAACTCCGGGCCTGGCGCCTGTCGGATGTGTATGCCACTCCACTAATTACGCGAGAATGGATCGACTTTCAGTTCCACATTGGCGTTGTGCTTTTGTTGAGACCTTCGCCTAATAGACCAAACCCCACGCTTGAGGAATTGCACGTTGCTTTTCACTCAGCGGGCCAGGCCATGACATTGGTAAAGATTATGCATCGTGAGGCCTCGGCAGTCTTCGCTTGGCTCACAGTCCAGAATTTGTTCATGTGTGGTCTTACGTACATCAAGTACTTGCGCTCGATCACCAACGGCAAAGTTCAGCACTTGTGCAAGCCGTTTGTGGAGATCATTCTCGAGGTCCAGGCGTGCACTTCGATGTTGGAAACATTGTCGGCATTGGACTCGGGCGATCACGAGCAGATTCGTAACGTTTTCGAGGCTGTCTCCTCCAACGTCCTCCAGGATTTGGCCAACTCAGCTTACATAAACCAGACGGACAAGAGCTGCAACTGCATTTGGGACCAGCTCTCGAAGAACTCTCACACGTCCATGCAAAGACCCATCAACATTCCGGGCTACAGCCCTGTTGAAATCCAGACGGAGTCGAACATTTTGCTCGTTTCAAAGCTTCAGGAACGAGACAATTCGCTCTTGGACGACGATCATTTCTTCCAGCACGATGTTGATGCCAATCCAATGTCAGGATACGCACATGTCAGACGGGGAGTGACGAATCTAGCCAATACGTTTCAAGGGTCTCCCATCGTTCAATGCAGTCGACCTTTCAAGAGGATTTACGAGGAGTCGACCAGAGACTTTACTAACGGTGTTCCTACTTTCGGAAAAAATTCAACGTACTCCGAATCGGCGGATTTCGACTCGCCCTTGCAAGACAACCTCAACATGGGTATCAACGGGGCAGATCTCCCTGACGACACCAGCACCAACTTGGAGAGATGGTTCCTCTATCCATTCTGAAGGAGTGAAAGTGTTAGCATCCCGCGTTAGCGCTATGCATCAGAATCGCGGAAGGAAGTCAGAAAAGGGTCAATTATTTGTCAAGATGAGGCCCCGGCTATTCTTATTCAACAGCCAACGAGTTCTCTTAACTTATTGCATTAAACTTTGTCAACGAATGATTATGTAGAATCGCTGATAAAGCCGAGCGGTTTTTTGCGACATGAACGCAATTTTTGTCGTGTTAAACACCATGATCTAGTAGCAGGGGCTTAACAGCGTCTGAAACTGGCAGGCTGAGCCTTATCCTTAGCTCTTCTGCGGCAATGTTGCGTGAATGTAAACAATTTTGGCGAAGTGGCCTCCATTTCAGAAGTTCGATGCACTATTTCGGCGACAGATTTCATTTAGCCAACCCAGCAGACAAACCTGGAATATGCATACCAGAGCCGTCTGAACCAGGGCTGCTGGAAGAAGAATTGCCGACGTTCAGGAGGATCGTTCCAGTCGACCGAATAGTAGCAACATAAGACTTTTCATATGAGGGACTTGCAAGGGTGCCGTAGGAACAGCAAGGGCCACAGCCGTAAAGTCAATGGCAAACGAATCCCAATTACTTGGCTTTTTACAAATGCCCCGATTGGAATAACACAGGTTGACTTGTACTCAGCAAGTGAACCCTTGAAAACGAGTTGAGGGAGCATAGAGAAGTACAAGAACTATTGGAAAGCTTCCCCTGGAATTAAACTCTCGATGGTATTTTTTAAGGGGAGCCCTGTCACTTTCAAACTTAAACTCAATGACGAAAGCAAACTTCGAAGCTTGCAATGGTTAGATCGCTGGTTGAAGGATATTTGGGGTGCTCCTAACCCACAGTGTAATATAATTCAATCTAATCACCATTGTTCATAGGTCATCCAAGCTATCGGGCAAGACTTCAAACCTTGCATGGGTTAGATCACCCCATTCTGTGAAAGCTTTTTGTTGACTACTATTATTACTCAGAGACTTTGTAAAATCAATGATAGCATTATGGCGTAATCCCAGGGCTAGACGCCAACATTATTGTTCGTAATCAAAGAAAGCTTTAGGCTTTTAGCCGAACACGAAGTCCATGCATAATAAAATAAAGGATTAGCCATTGTTCTCTACACACAAAGTTAGCGACAAAAATTCCTATTGTAGAGAAATTCTCGAATGGCTCGTCTATTGTATCCCCTCTTTTGTTTCGAAACAAATCCTCTCTTGTTCTGCGGCGAACGTTCCATTGTCGAACGGTCTTCGGAAACTGAGACATTGGCAAAGGATAGCAACAGAGTTGGTGCCACGTTTGGGAAGGCATTGACAGATTCGGGATACTGAGGATGCACCAGGAGTAAAGAGGTGGGAAAACGAACCAGTCCCTCCGCAGTCGAGGCTTCGCCCAAATGCTTATTAAGCTTTATAGATGCGAGTAGCACGATTAAAATGACTGACTAAAAATACAATGGAACAAAACATGAGTTTCTCGCGTCCATTGACCTCAAGTAACTTTCATACCACCCCTCAGATTGCAAGCTGCCGGGCGTCTACAGTTTAGCCAGCCTGCTTCGTCAAAGGATCCTCGTCAAGCTTGGCCTGCTAGCGGTATGCGGATTTAGGCGATCATGCCGATCTTGTGATAGGCAAAGACCGGTTACTTTTCAGAAGATTCAGGTAACACGTGTTGATGTGTTCGGCGGGAAATGTCAAGTTGGCGGCTTTTGGCAGGACATGAATAGTCCTTGACATGTGGAGTTCATTGTCAAGTGAGTTCCGCTCTTACTCCGCAACAATTGAATCTGCTGACACAAACAGCGACAGAAAGCTACACAATCGGGTTTAGATGGCGGCTCCCTCGTGAATAGCTTCGACAGAGTCACAAAGTTAATTGGAACTGAGCTTGCATAATGAGGTTTCTGCGGCTGGATCCTTCAGCACCTCGTTCCCAAGTTGCGGTTCACTACGCGAGCTGCAAAGAAGACAAAGGATGCCAAAGCCACCAGGCTTAGAAGTTCTTTTGCTAGCGGGTCTACGGAGTGGGCGGGCGCAATACGTTGTTTCAATCTGCAGGGATAGGGGTCTTGGAAAACGTTGTGGAGTTCTGTAATTGTGTAATTTTAACGCAGATCTGTAACCGATATTACTCTTTTGGGACTACTAGTCCGTAGCTTGCGCAACTCTGGTATTACTGTATATCACAGGGGATCAGAGTCGAAGCAAACTGGGCAGCGTGCAGCTCGAGGAACGAGTGGAATCGCTAAATTCCTCATTTCAGCACCTGTAGAATAAGCCTCACTCGGATGGCTTGATGGTCGCCCCGTTGGCGCATTGCTGATGAGGCTTAAGTCTGTTCTCGCTAAACTTTCGCCTACAGACCGCCTAAAGAGACCCCGGTGACTTCACGGCCTTTGCATTGTTCCCCATATCTCCTGCACCGATCCTTGGTTTGTAGATTGATCAGTTCCTTATATGGCACTAGAGTAAGAGTTTGTGTCACTTTGAAGTGCGGAGCTAATTAGGCAAAAGACCCTAGTCGAGAATAGTGAGCGGTGAGTAAGTCGGAATCGCTGACCCAAAATGGCATGTGTGTCGCAGATGGGGATATGGAAGTCCGGCACTATGCCCTGAAGCCAAAATATTTTCGTAAACAATGGCCCCGTGAAATGTGAGAGAGCCATAATTAGGAAAAGCCACCTAATCATATGCCAGAGGCAAGCGAGACACCCGTGACGGGCATGGACTCGGTAAAATGGAGGCTTTGCCCTATCATATGCCAGACGGGGCCCTCGCCTCTTTCGTGCGTCAAAAAATATCAGTGTTAGCCTGTTTAGGAGAAAGGTGCGTTTGATTAAAATTTGTAGTATAGCAATTGAAAATGTGGTGTAGGCTGTACCTGGAGAATGTTGGAGGATCTTGGCCTTAACCACATAATCGTGGCGTGCCACGTTGGTTACGGTCCCTGAAAATAGGAACGCAATAGCAAAGGAGATGTCTCTCTGGTCGCACAAGATCGGGGTGCATCTGCAGATGCCATGCATGCCCGTTTACGAACACCTGCAGGTGCTTCACAGAGGCCTTTGTCTTCCAGCCAATACAAAGAGCCATATTAGGCGAAAATCTTCGACGCATCAAACTAATTATTAGAATGTTCGCAGCATGAAACGCTGACAGCGATTTGCAGGCGGCTTGGTTTGGGTGTGGTGATCTTCCACTCTGCAACACAGATACGGTGAAAACGCCATAAGGCACCCTAGACGAGGCCCTTTTCGATTGTCTCGCTTGCCGATCTTAAGCCATCTTTAGCGAACATGCATCGCTGCAAGAGCAGTTTGTGCGTTTTTTAAAACCGTCTACAGCTGTGGTGTGGGCCGCAAGTGCAGTCCGCATTTCGCTAGCTACACCAGGCTCACTCGAAACTTCCACTCCAAGTATCTTCAGTTCCGAATCTGGCATTTTTTAAGCAATGTAGCTTCTGGCGCCGTATTCAGAGGGCCTGTGGTGCGTCTCGCTCCTCTTATTCCCGTTTTTCTGAAACCGTCCGTGATTCTAATTTTGCAGAATAAATAGAAAAGGGTTTTCGTAGTTTTTGCAGCTATTCCAACCAAAACCATGAGCTCCATCAGAAAGCTTCTTACTGCGGCCTGGTGCCTTGCAGTAACGTTGGCCTTGACCATCACTCACGACACTGTCGCCGTGTCGCCATTGAGCTTGCAAATTGGAAGTCTCACCATCAACCCTGGTGTCTACTACTCCATTGTGAACAACGCTCTCACCACCCTTGCCGGTGACTTGAACAACCAAGGTGGCTTCTACGTGACCTCTGCCAATGGCTTGATTTCTTCTGTGACGATCGCCTCCGGTTCCATTAAGAACTCGGGCGACCTCGCCTTCAACTCTTTGCGTGCAAACGTTGTCAGTATCTACACCCTTAACTCGATTGCCTCGTTCACCAACACCGGCCACATGTGGATTGGTATCAGCGGAAACTCCTTGGTTTC
The DNA here is from genome assembly GCA_030582895.1 of Candidozyma ruelliae. NCBI lineage: Eukaryota > Fungi > Ascomycota > Pichiomycetes > Serinales > Metschnikowiaceae > Candidozyma > Candidozyma ruelliae. The sequence continues at coordinate 196,100 of JAJMHE010000019.1, read as the reverse complement.
GCCCATCGTCCTTGGTTCTGCCGTCGGCTGGCTGAACAGCGGAAGAATCTATCTTAGCCAAGCCGCAGGTACTCCTTCCGTTGCCACTATTTCCCAGACGCTTGGAAAGATCACCAACGACGGTACCATCTGTATTGAGCGTTTGCAGTGGACCCAGACCACCAGCATCCAGGGTAGCGGCTGTATCAACGTCATGGCTGACGCTACCTTGTTCCTCCAGATCAGCCCATGGTCTGTCGATACTTCCCAGACAATCTACCTTTCTGAGGAGTCTTCTCGCTTGCAGGTGCTCGGTTTGTCTCAGAGTCTTACTGGCACTCAGACCTACACCGTTCGTGGTTTTGGTGGCCTCAATAAGATCAAGGTCAGCCTTGGTTTCACCTCGTGGTCCTACTCGGGCGAGTCCTTGACACTCTCCTTCTTCTTGGGTCTCTTCAAGATCAAGTTCAACATCGGTGCCGGCTACGACTCTTCCCACTTCTTCACCGATGGTGTCTTGGGAGTCTCTCAGACCATATACTACGATCAGGCTGCTCCAGCCAGCATCCCCGATGTTTGTCAGTGTCAGGATTTCCCAGAGCCAACCACTACCCCAATTGCTTCGTCTTCGACAGTTGAGAGCTCCAGTTCTTCCTCTTCCACTGAGATCACGCTGTCTGCCCCAACTTCCGAGACCAGCTCCACTGAGACCTCTTCTTCCGAGCCAGTTTCAAGCACCGAAATTTCCTCTACTGAGGCTTCCTCTAGTGAAGCCACCAGCTCTTCTGAGGCTACATCATCTAGTGAGGCTACCAGCTCTTCCGAGGCCACTTCGTCCACTGAGGCTACCTCTTCCACTGAGGCTTCGTCTTCCACCGAAGCCACTTCTTCCACTGAGTCCAGCTCTACTGAGTCTAGTTCCACTGAGTCCAGCTCTACTGAGTCCAGCTCTACTGAGTCCAGCTCTACTGAATCTAGCTCTACTGAATCTAGCTCTACTGTGTCTAGCACTGCTGCTTCCAGCACCGAGTCTAGCTCTGCCTCGAGTTCCGCTGCTTCTTCCTCCGAGCCTGAGCCTTTCACCACCTACACCACCACCTGGACTACCACAGAGTCTGGCTCCACTGAGACTGACTCTGGTGTTGTGATTGTGACCACCGACTCTGACGGACAATTGACAACAACCACATCACAATTTCCAAACACCGAAACGGAACCATTCACAACTTACACGACTACCTGGACTACCACAGAATCCAATGGCAGTTCCGAGACTGACTCTGGTGTTGTAATTGTCACCACTGATTCTGCTGGTGAATTGACTACCACCACCTCTCAGTTCCCTAACACTAACACTGAGTCGGAGCCTTTCACTACTTACACTACCACCTGGACTACCACTGAGTCTAACGGCTCTTCCGAAACCGATTCTGGTGTTGTGATTGTCACCACTGATTCTGCTGGTGAATTGACTACCACCACCTCTCAGTTCCCTAACACTAACACTGAGTCGGAGCCTTTCACTACTTACACTACCACCTGGACTACTACTGAATCTAATGGCAGCAGTGAGACCGATTCTGGTGTTGTCATCGTTACTACCGACTCCGATGGTCAGTTGACTACGACTACTTCTCAGTTCCCTAACACCAACACTGAATCTGAGCCATTCACGACCTACACTACTACCTGGACTACGACTGAGTCTAACGGAAGTTCCGAGACTGACTCCGGCGTTGTCATTGTCACCACCGACTCTGACGGGCAGTTGACAACCACCACTTCTCAGTTCCCTAACACCAACACTGAATCTGAGCCATTCACGACCTACACTACTACCTGGACCACCACTGAGTCCAACGGTTCTTCCGAAACCGACTCTGGTATTGTTATCGTAACCACCGACTCTGCTGGACAGCTCACGACCACCACCTCCCAGTTCCCTAATACTAACACTGACGGTGAAACTACCTATGAGACTACCTGGACCACCACCGACTCGAACGGTAACACTGAGACGGATTCGGGCGTTGTGATTGTCACCACCAACTCCGACGGTGCTTTGACCACTACAAACTCTGAGTTCCCCAACACCAACACCAACGATGGCGAGACCACTTTCACCACCACTTGGACTACTACTGATGGCAATGGCCAGACCGAAACCGACTCCGGTGTTGTGATTGTGACTACTGATTCTGCCGGACACTTGACAACGACTACCTCCCAGTTCCCTAACACTAACACCGACGAGGGCTTGACCACTTACACTACGACGTGGACTACCACCGATGGAAACGGATCTACTGAGACTGACTCTGGAGTTGTCATCGTCACCACCGACTCTGCTGGTCACTTGACTACCACCACGTCCCAGTTCCCTGACACGAATACAGGTGCTGATGGTCAGACTACCTACACCACGACCTGGACGACCGACTCTGACGGCCACACCGAGACAGACTCTGGTGTCGTTATTGTCACCACTGACTCCAACGGACAGTTGACCACTACCACTTCCCAGTTCCCTAATACCAACACTAACGGAAATGGCAATGGCCAGACTACTTACGAGACCACCTGGACTACCACCGATGGTAATGGACACACTGAAACCGATTCCGGCGTTGTTATCGTGACTACCGACTCCAACGGTTCCTTGACAACCACTACTTCTGAATACCCTAACACCAACACCAACACCAACGGTGAGACTACCTACGAGACCACATGGACTACAACTGACGCCAACGGCCACACTGAAACCGATTCCGGCGTTGTTATTGTTACCACAGACTCGGCTGGTCAGTTGACAACCACAACTTCTGAATACCCTAACACCAACACCAACACCAACGGCGAGACTACCTACGAGACCACTTGGACTACAACTGACGCCAATGGACACACGGAGACAGACTCTGGCGTTGTAATCGTTACCACAGACTCGGCTGGTCACTTGACAACCACAACTTCCCAATACCCTAACACCAGCGGTAACGGAAACGGTCAGACCACCTACCAAACTACTTGGACCACCACTGATGCCAACGGAAACCCAGAAACCGACTATGGTGTTGTGATTGTGACTACTGACTCCGCTGGACACTTGACTACTACTACTTCCCAGTACCTTAACACCAACGCCGGTGAGACCAGCTACAGTGCTACCTGGACTACCACCGGCTCCAACGGTGCCACTGTGACAGAGTCTGGTGCTGTTTGCGTTACTACCGACTCCAACGGCTCTTTGACCACCTCCACCTCCAAGGAGGGCTCTGGCGTCTCCTACACCAGCACTGTGGTCTCTACTGACTCTGCTGGTCAGGCCACCACCAAGACTGTCGTTATTTGCGAGACCACTGGCTCCAACAGTGAGTTGACCACCCTGACCTCGGTTGTTCCTCGTACCACCACTCTCGTTTCTACTGATAACAACGGTGCTGAGTCTACCTACTCTGCTGCTGTGATTGAGACCACCGTTCAGGGCACTGTGACCTACTACACCTCGATCTGTCCAGAGTCAACTGCTCCAGGTACTCAAGGTCCTGCTCCAGTTGCTTCAGGAACTGCTCCTGCTCCTGCTGGCACCGCTCCAGGTACCGCCCCAGCAAACACTATTCCAGCTGGCACTGCCCCCGCTGCTTCTGCCCCAGCTGCTAACTCTCCCGCTGCTACAGGTAACACTGCTGCTAGCAACACTGTCGTTGTCAACACTAACGCTGGCACCGCTACTGCTAACACCAATGCCCCTGCTGGCAACACCGCCAACACTGCTGCTCCGCAGGCTTCGACTGTCGCTGCTGAGTCTTCTGCTGTTGTCAAGACCTACGAGTCCCAGACCACGCTCCTGGCTGTTCACACTTCCGCTGGAGCTGGCGCTGCCCCTAGTGTCTCTTCCTACGAGGGCGCTGGTTCCCTTCCTTTGGCCGGCTTCAAGTGGTTGGCCCCTCTTGCGCTTCTTGCCCTCTTCTAAGGGCGCTGTGCTGTTCTTCGCTTATTCTCGGACTTTTTAATTCGTGCCACAAAATTCTTTCGTTCATACCCTGAAAAATCATTCATATTCTAGCTTTGTAAATAGCGCTAACGGACTTACATTCATTTCATGCAACTGTAATGATGGCATTGACGTTCTCTCGGCGTTAAAGACTTGCTGCAAAATTCGCTGCAATGGTTATGCCCACATCGATTATGAGCTCATGTAGCTTCGACGACAGTGCTTCTGCGCCAGGAACAGTTTTTGTAAAATCTATTGGTTTAAAAATTTAGCCTTCGAGCATTCTTCGTCGAACGATTTAGTTTGTGCTGGTTGCCTCCACGCCCGGCTGAAGACGAGGGTCTAGAATTTTTTGGGTTAACTTTTACTATGATATTGTCGATGCCACATCTTCCGAAGGCTTGTATTGATTTTTTGAACATTGAATTTACTGAGTATCGTTCAGAAATCAAGCGATCACGTCCTTGAATAATATTAAATCAAATTAGAAAATATTCCGGTCATCAAATCAAGTGCATTGCACCACCTGAGTTCATATCATAATTATTTTTGTTAAAATTATCGCTTTCATTTTTTATGTTGTTCCGAGATTCAACAACCACCTTCCCTAAATTGCCACATAATCTGCCCTACAACACTTTCGGTACATTCGTTTAATTGCTATTTTCTATAAGTTCCCGGCGCTGGCGCAAGATGTGCATCACGAGGATGCCGAAGCCTGGCTCGAGGAGGTGGAGCTCAGCGTCGAGCCAGAAGTGGTAGTAGCAGCTGCTGCAGTGGAAGCAGCCACGTCAGAAGAAACGTTTTCAGAAGTCTCAGCAGAAGTGGTTGCAGAAGAGGCAGCAGACTCAGTGGCAGAGGCAGAAACCGACTCAGAGGCAGACTCAGAGGCAGAAGCCAAGTAGGACAGGAGCAGAACACTGCCGCTGGCCAAAGATGTCTCAGACGAAGTTCCGTTCGAGGAAGTAAGCGAGGTTGAAACAGTGCCGTTCGAGGCAGAGTGAGAGGTAGTCACAGTGCTGTTGCTGTAGTCCGAAGTGGCAGTAGTAACAGCGCCGGAGCTAGCTGTGCCCGCAGCGTTTCCGTGGACGGTGATAGTCGAGTAGATCGTCAGGGTGGTGATGGACTCTTTGCCATTATTGCCAGCAGTAACGAGGCTCTGAGTGATAGTAACCACGATGGTGACGTCGTCGTTGGAGGAAGAGGTAGCAGCGGTAGTGGCAGCCTCGGTAGTTGCGTCGGTGGTAGCGGTAGTAGCGGTAGTGGCTTCAGTAGCGGTAGTGGCTTCGGTTGTGGCTTCAGTTGTGGCAGTAGTAGCATCAGTAGTAGCCTCAGTGGTCTCAGCAGTGGTGGTCTCAGCAGTAGTGGCATCGGTAGTAGCAGTGTTGTCGGCTGTAAGGGTAACAACCAAGGTAACCACTTCAGTGATGGTCACAGTCTCCACCTGGCCGTTTTGGTCGGTGGTCAAGGAGACAACCTCGGTGGTGGCAGTGGTGGCCAGGGTAGTGGCCTTCACGGTGGTGTTGGAGTAGCGAGAAAAGGAAGAGGCGCTCTCGTATGGGGCGCTGGAGACGTCGCTGGAGGCCAGGCTAGACTCAATTGAGCTAGAAGCGCTGGAGGCAGCAGAAGACTCACTGGAGGCACTGGATGCAGCGGACGAAGCAGGATCTGAGCTCAGGGCGGCCTCAGAAGAGCTCGAAACGCCGAAACGAACGGCAGAGTAGCCCAGACTGGAAGGAGCAGCCAGGCTAGAGGCCTGGAACTGGATCAGCAGACTGGCACCCTGGAACTGGCTGTAGCTGGAAGAAGCAGCAGACACAAGGGTGCTGGACGATGATTCAGCGGAGGACGAAGATGTGTAGGCGTAGAATGGCGTGGTCTGGGAAGAGGAAGCATCCGAGGAAGCAGCAGCTGAAGACTCAACAGATGAAGAGGCAACTGCAGAAGAAACAGCAGAAGATGCAGCAGCGGAGGAAGACTCAGCAGATGAAGACTCGGCAGCAGATGTGGTAGCAGAAGATGAGGCAACGGTGGAAGACGAGGCAACAGCAGAAGACTCGGAAGAAGATGCAACGGCCTCAACAGCGAACTGGGCAGCCTCAGCGACGGTCAGAGAAGACTGAGCCAGGGAAGACTCAACAGTCAGGGAAGACTCGGACGAGCTCGAGACAGCGGCACTGGTGAATCCGACGGTGGTGAAGGCCTGGGTCGACGAGGTGGTGGTCTCAGTCGAGGAGGATTCAGTCGAGGAAGTGGTTGCAGTTGAAGACGACGAGGTCGTAGTTTCCGTCGAAGATGACGAAGTCGTGGTTTCGGTTGAAGAAGTGGTCTCCTCGTACTGAACGGCAGCAGCAGTAGAAGTAGTAGCAGCAGTCGAAGAAGTCGAAGAAGTCGTGGACTCAACAGCAGCAACGGCAGCCTGCGAAGTGGTAGTGGCAGCGGTGGTTGTGTCGGTGTTGGCTGTGGAAGTAGCAGCAGTAGTGGCAGCGGTGGTGGAAGTCGTAGCAGCATCAGTGGTGGTAGAACTGTAGTTCACTGGCAACGTGAGACCCTCGCAGGTGAGGGCCAAGGAGAGAAGCGCTATAAGCGAAAGCATGGCAAATGAGGGAAAACTGAGGTGCTAGAGCAAAAAGAACGACTAAATTGGGTGGTGAATCACGCAAAGCGTGGTGGTTTTATACTTTTTGCACCCACCGCCAGGGGTGTCTCGGCTGAGCTCGTGAGACCTCCGAACGCGAGGCCGCCGCTGCCCTTCGGGCTTAATGGCGCAATTTACGCCTGTCAAGGAGGGGCCAGACGTCACTGTGCCTGCAATTAGGTTGCAAAAGCGTTGTCTGTGTGTTTATGTGTTGCAGATAAATGGCTGCAAAAAACGCCAAATCTCGCGTTTTGCACAATCTCGCGTTTGGCGATGGCTGTGGCGGGAGGGAGGCCCAGACCATCGATCCGACGTTTCGGGACGGGAGAGTGTCGCATTCGTCAATGTAGCTAAAAAAAGGGAAAGGTGGAAAGGTGAATTTCTGAGACACCGGGATTGAGTAGCTGAGGTTCTTCATCGCGACTCGGCATTTGCACCCATGGTCCCGAGGCAGCAGAGAGGAACCTGAAGTAGGAAGAAAAAATAATTCTCCTCAATCTTTTTGGGCTCAATTGAATTAGAGACCTCAATTACCGCATTAGTTTTATTCTTGAAATTCTTGAACATTCTTTTCTTGTTCACCTGGTGGGCTTTTCTTGGGGTCTAGGTCTCACTAAAAACGCTACTACGAGGCTGCGGGGGCTTGGCTTGCGGAAGGTGGGAATACCAAGCCGGAGCGATTTATCGCGTTTCGAAGGGAGGTGTACGTCTGTCGATTGGAATGGTCAATTGCAGTAAACTGAGGGTCAGTTGCCCATTGAGCTGGTTCGAGCGTGCTTTACCAGGGTTCCGAAAGGGTAGTGTAATTGTACCGCGTCTAAAGTAGAGAAGGTTAGGCTTGCGTGTAGGACGAGGAATTGAGTTGATAGTGTCTATGGTGTGACTAGGACGTATCATGTAGGCGTTTGTAGAGTTTAAAAAGGTCTGAAACCAAAAGAAGACTTCCTCTCTTTTTGTGAAACTTCACAAATACTATGGAAGGGGGAATTGACGAGACTCCATATACATTTAGCTAAAAACTCAAAACGTATAATGGCAGAATGTGTTAGAGGGCAGAATTTCGAATTTTGGTGCGCACATGGCAAAAGGCTGCAAAACCACACGGCTCATGCAAATCTACACCAAAGGCGTAAAACAAAATCAAAATGACCAAAAAGAGGAGTTTGGAGCCGTTCAGAATCAAACCAGTGCCCATAGAATCGCTACTTCGCTCATTTCTTTGGATTGCTTGTAGCAAGCTTCTCGGGCCTTACGGAGCCACACATCAATATTGGGCCGAACTAGAAGGCGGACTAGAAACTGATCAAGCAATCACTTCGGCGACCAATTAAATCATTGCTTCTTCATATATATCCTTATCAGTCACTTCATCTCTTTTGGCAACCACTTCAACTCCGGTCACATGACCCCGGTCACGCCTTGGCAACGGCTACGCTTTTTCCACACTGTTCGATCCATCTTCAACCACCATCTTTAACCAACCATGTCTGTTGTTCCTGATAACTTCAAAGCCCAAATCAACCAGGGTGTCCCAGGCAGTGTCAAGGCCAGACCTGACCCATTGCCTGCCGGCAAAAAGATTGCCCCAAACAAGAAGCTGCCTTGTGAGTTCAGCACCTCTTTCGAAGACGGCGCCACAAAAGCTGCCGTCAATGGCCGTGACAGCAATACTGCTTCCGCTTTTGGCGAGGTTGAGGCTGCTTTGGCCGAGGAGGACTGGTCCAAGGCCATCAGAGTGCTCTGGTACTTGAAGTTGAGCACTTTCATCAACGAGGACTCTGCCAACGTCTGGGCTTATGTGGCTTTCGCCTTTGCCCACTTGGGATTCGCTGAGCACGTTGGCTTTGCATTGAAGAAGATCAAGGAGGCTGGTTTGGACCAGACGGTGTTGAAGCCGGAGGTCATGACCGAGTTGAAGAAGATCAGCAAATAAGCACGTAGGGAAGTAATAGAATGAACGGAAACAGAGAGCGGGGTGTAGAGTCTGTAGTATGCTTGAGGTGGGGACGCCAAGTACATGCCATGGGTTATTGGTGGAGTATCTATTGGGCGACAATTGCTCTCGAGGTTTCGAGTCATTCAATGACAAGCCCAGGGTCCGTGCATCTGGCTCGCTTTGAAAGCAAAATAGAATAGTTACGAAAACCAGCTTTGAATTTACCAGTATCATCTCATTGCTGTAGTGGCACCAACAACCTTGAATGGTGATGATCGACTCCTATGTGGTCTGGTAAAGCCAGTATCACTACGTCAAATATTCCAAATTTTCAGCGAACGGTAGACTTTGGTGTAATTCTCCTTTATGACCCCACATCGGCTGGAGAACATCGTATATGGAGTCCAAAACGAACAAATATGTCTTGTCCCTTGAGCAAGGATAAAATCATGATTTTGCCAAAAAAAAAAAAAAAAAGATGTTCTTAAGGAGAGTGGACTGTGTCGACACGGTTTGCATCCTCAGTGGACCCGTGGCGATTCTTATCAGCTAATTCTCTACTGCTCTTTCGTGTTGCTTCGAGTTCTGCAAAGGGATATTTATTTTGTGCCTCCACCTGATTTCAGGATGTTAGATGTTTAGCTTGTGTCGGGGCATCTACCCGTGAAACAATAGGTCCCCCACTTAACAAAACAGATAACTTGCTCGTTTAAGAAAATTAAATCGCCGCATGTTCTGACATGAGTCGTTGATCCTTCACAATTTGCTTTGAAAAGATGTAGTTTTGAGCTTTATTCTGCTTCTCCTCCATCAAAAGCTCAAGGTGAAAATCTCAAAATCATCTTCAAGATATAACTGCAACATGGTGAAGCCAAGACACCTCCGAGGCCTTGAGCTCCCCGAGTCGCATATGTAGTCCAAAGAGCTTGACTCAAACAATGGCAGAAGTTTTCTCGACGTAGATGTAGGAAGTCGTGGAGTCTTGTCGATAAGAACTACCCAAATATGCAAGAAACAATAAAAATCTGGCTTGAAAAGCGGCGAATTTGGGGATATTGAATTCCGAACGAAGAGAAGACGCCGTGAATACGGCTATTGGCTGCCAACATTGCTGTGCCAATTGTGGGGCACTCCAGCGGCTGTTATCAGGACTTGGCCAGAGACGCAAAACCGCAACACCGAGGCGTGGCGCTTATCGCTCAACCAGAATACTTATAGACACGGAATGTAGGTGTTGTTCAAGCCGTTCCTAAGATTCTAAAGTGGAATGGGGTTTTCTTCATCAGAATCGATGGACCACCTGAAAGAAAAAGAAGAGAAGGCCAAGAATGTCGCTTTCGAGGCACACGAGATTGTGGGGTCCGGAGAACTTCTGAAGGAAGAAGACTTCAGTGACATCGATAGGAAGAAGCTACTTCGCAAGATCGATCTCAGGCTTCTCCCGCTATTTACGGTATTGTACCTTCTTAGCTTTCTCGATCGAGGAAATATCGGAAACGCAAAGATCGAAGGACTCGCTGACGACTTGAACTTGAAGGGCGACCAGTACAACTTGTGTCTCACGATTTTCTTCATCTTCTACTCAGCGATGGAAATTCCGTCCAACATGATCCTTAAAAGGTGGAAACCGGAGGTTTTTGTTCCACTCACCGTCGTACTATTTGGAATCGTCGTGACTTGCATGGGTGTGGTGAACAATTACTCCCAGCTCATGGCTACCAGGGCCCTTTTGGGAATATTCGAATCCGCCCTCTTCCCTGGAATCTCGTATATTTTGTCAACGTACTACATGAAAACGGAATTGCTAGTACGTCAGGCCGTATTCTTCTCGGCTGGCTCAGTGGCAGGTGCTTTTTCGGGTCTTTTGGCCGCTGCTATTACCCAAATGGACGGAGTTGGAGGCTACCAAGGCTGGAGATGGATATTCATTCTTGAAGGCTTGCTCACCGTCTGTTTTGGTGCTCTCTCCTTTTGGTGGTTCCCTAAATACCCAAACGACGCCAGCTTCTTATCCAAACGCGAGAAAGAGTACGTGCTTTGGAGTGTTCACAATCTGACGAACCAAACCACAGTGCATCCTGATGCTCCCCAGGGCGAAGACACATCAAGCGATCGCCGATACCTCTGGGCAGTGTTCAAAGACATCAACTGCTGGTTCCGTCTTTTCTCGCACATGGGTATTCTTCTTCCACTCTACGGCATCTCTCTCTTCACTCCCACGATTATCAGGAATTTGGGATACACAGCGACAAAAGCCCAGCTACTCAGTGTCCCCATATACTTCGTCTCGGCCATTCTCAGTGTGATCGAAGCCTACCTTTCTGACTGGACCGGTGTTCGAACGCCATTTTTGGTGTTCAACTACATTTGCATGATTGTGGGCTTTGTGGTGTGTATCTCCTTGGACCCCAGAGTGAACCCGCTGGGGATCTACGCTGCAATCTACATCTGTGCTCTTGGTCTCTATCCTGCTACTTCGGTGTCGATTGTGTGGAACTCCAACAATTTGGCGGGAACATACAAAAGAGCTATTGGAATTGGGTTTCAGATCGGCATGGCCAACTTCAGCGGAGCGTTTGTTTCTAACTTCTACCGTGAGCAAGACAGCCCTCGATTTGTATTCGGACACGGGATGACCCTCGTTTTATTGGGCTCGGCTTTGTAGCCTTGATCTGTGCTATATTCAGCCTCAGGTGGAGCAATGCTAGGAAGAAGCTTGCGATAGAGAATGGGGAGGTCGACGGATTGTCCGACGAAGAGCTTCTAAAAATGGGCGACAAGAGCCCGTACTTTGTTTACCGGTTATAAGAATTCGAATAGCAGAGAGAGGCTGAAGACATCAACAGCACAGCTAAAAAAGCTCTATGTAAGACCTTACATCAAGCTCGATGTATTTAAGATATGCTGGCTATACTAGGTACATCATTGAACCCAACAATCTCTAAGTTCACCAGGATTAAACTAAAACGCTCGGAGAACATGTACCACATCACATCTTCGCCTGGTTGCAAAGCCTTTCAGAAGTATGGTGACATTTGACTGTCTTCTAAGCGATTTGTTAGATTAGATGAAGATGACTCGATCTGAAGTTCAATACGAAAGCAAAGGTTTACATTGACGAACTGTCTGCCAATTTTCAAATCCAACTTGATGTTGACTCCTTGGCGACCTACTAGTCTTCTCCCCACCAAAAAACTCAAAGACTCAATTTCGAGCTTGAGCATTCTTTGCTTTGAAATTGAATTATCTGATTGCAAGAAATCAGGCTTGAGAGCCGTGGGTAGCTGAGCGCCTATCTAGAAAAACTTACGGACATACGAGGTTGTAGTGTGCAATTCCACTATCTATCTCGCCTACCAACATCACTTACTTCCCACTTTCACCAAAAATAAAAAATTAACATCACGCTATGCCACTTCTAAAGGTCACTTCCTGGGCAATTCCGCATTTCAGCCCGTTAGCGGTAGTATGCGCGAGGGGTAGTTTGATCTTCATAATATTCGGCGTTTGTTATCTGACCCAGTGGCTGCAAATAGGCAGTCGCAGCCGCACGGAATCTCCATCTCCAAATCCGTGATGATATGAACTACTAACGGTTTCAGGCATTCTGAGAGATACAATGGAGGAAAAGGAAACCGTGTTACTTGAAAATACCGAAGACAACCCGTTTGGCGACATCGACCGGAAGAAGCTTCTTCGCAAGATCGACCTCCGCCTTCTCCCCATATTCACCGTTCTTTATCTTCTTTGCTTCTTGGACAGGGGAAACATAGGAAATGCTAAGATTATAGGCCTCGCGGACGACTTGCACTTGGTCGGCAACCAGTACAACCTCTGTCTCACGGTGTTCTTCATATTCTACTCCACAATGGAGGTTCCGTCGAACATGATCTTGAAGCGGTGGAAACCCGATGTTTTCATACCCCTTACGGTTATTCTCTGTGCCACGGTGCTGACACTCATGGGGACCGTGCAAAACTATCAACAGCTTTTGGCAACGAGGGCTCTTCGAGGCATCTTCGAGTCCAGCTTGTTTCCGGGAATCTCGTACATGTTGTCGATGTACTACAAGAAAGACGAGTTGTTAGTTCGCCAGGCAATTTTCTTCTCGTCAGCGTCTATGGCAGGAGCCTTTTCGGGCCTTTTGGCGGCTGGAATCTCCCAAATGGACGGAATCGGGGGCTACGAGGGGTGGAGGTGGATCTTCATTCTCGAGGGCTTGGCCTCCTTTGTCATTGGGCTCTTCTCGTTCTGGTGGTTCCCACGGTACCCCAAAAACGCCAACTTCCTCACGGAGAAGGAGCGGGAGTACGTAATCTGGACCGTCCACCACCTGACGAACGACTCGGTAGTGTGCCCAGATGCTCCCAAGGGCGAGGACACATCGAACGACCGCAAGTTCTTTTGGGCCGTTTTCAAAGACCCCAACTCGTATTTCCTGTTCTTGACGTACCTTGGCATCGCCCTTCCTCTTTATGGTCTCACACTCTTCACCCCTACTATCATCAAGACCTTGGGGTACACATCCACGAAGGCGCAGTTGCTCAGTGCCCCAATATACGTGGTTGCTGCGTTTTTGAGCATTGTTCAGGCCTACATTTCAGACTGGACGGGTCTCAGATCCCCATTCTTGGCTTTCAACTACCTCTGTATGCTCGTGGGGTTCACAGTATGCATTTCGCTAGATGCTCGAATTAACCCTCACGGCATTTATGCCGCTATCTACATCTGCGCTATGGGCATGTACCCTGCCGTTCCGTTGGCGATTGTGTGGAATGCAAACAACCTCGCGGGATCATACAAGAGAGCCATTGGGCTTGCTTTCCAGATTGGTGTGGCCAACTTTGGCGGAGCCTTTGTTTCGAATTTCTACAGGGATGAAGATAGCCCGCGGTACATTCTCGGCCATGGATTGACTTTGGGTTTCATTGGTCTAGGTGCCACTGCACTCGCTTGTGCATTCGTTAGCTACAAATGGAGCAATGCCAAAAAGGCGAAAGCGTTGAAGGATGGTGTTTACGAGGGCTTCACTGATGAAGAGCTACTCGGCATGGGTGACAAGAACCCGTACTTCAAGTACCGGCTATGAGGCAGAGCATATCGAGAATTTTGGTATATAATAATCTCATAAGAGGTCTTCAAGCCCATAGCCAAGTTTTGTAGGAGCACAATGTGATGAAAACATACTTTAGCAAACCCTTGAGTCGAGCAAATATCATCACCATGACCGATTCTACTTGTTAAAATGAGACATGAGCTAGAGTGAGCACATTTGAAGTCTTCCCATCTCAACTCGAAACGCAACCTTCGGCATAAGTAGCCGCTACAATGACTTCAGAGATAGCAAAATAAACCCCGTTGCGATCTGGCAGGTCTTGTCGTTGCACCTGCCATAAATCACAAATGCTGTAAAAATATTTTCTTCAACGCCGTGCTCGAGTTACCCCTAAAGTAAAGCTGTAAAGAGAAAACTTCGAGGGGTCTTTCTATTTGTAAAGCTCTTCTCACGACCGATAGGAACAACGGATGAAGCTGATACTAAGGAAGGAAACCGATTGGATTACTCCGTCTACTCCGAATCAAATGATTTTCAGAACGAAAGGGGGAAAGGAAGAAGTCGACAGTCAGTATACGCTTGGCACCCAATACTTGGAATCCAATTTGAGGCTTCATTTTCCAAAAAGCGTGGCACACATGATCGCCAAAGAAGCTGATCTTGTGCTTGAATTGCTAGACGAGATCAAACTCGACCTCTCACATTTGTTTCCTCCATCGCATGTCGATGCATTCTGTTTGATAGTACAACAGTGCTTGAGCCAGATCGAGCCACAGAACATCGCATTCATCAGGAGAGAAGTCGACGATCAGAGAAAAGAGGTCAAGAAAAACAATGCATTTGCCGACAAAATCCGAACTGATCCGGTGATTTTGCTCCAGCCAATCACAGTTTACTTGGATGAGGGTCAATGTCACATAATTGAAGAAGGGCTTGACCGTTTCTGTCGCAATACTCCCTTGATAGGACACTCAGGGCCCTTCACGCTTCTGACTCAATTTATGGACCGATACACGATGGAGCCTATGGCCTCAAAATACTCAAGAGAGTACTCGAGGCTCATTATACGCCTCACCGGAGAAATACAGGGTCTTTTCAATCAAATTGCAAATGCATTTGCAGAAACATTACCGCTCGATGTGGTTCATGCATTGCACAAGGCTGCTTGTGACATCTCTATCGAACCATTTTATTTCCCTGCCCTCAAGCTTTATATGAGGATGATGATAAAGGACTTCCTTAAAGGTGGAGTGGTTTCAGCCTTAGTGATGGCCAACCCAATTGAGATAGCAAGATCTTCTGTGCTTGACAGAGTTTGCGGCATTCACGCTTATCCGCATTTACGTAAAGAGGTGGAAAACGCTTGCTTGGCCCTTGCTTTAATCAGAAAGTCCAATAAAAAAGGAGACACGCATTGGGAAAATCCTATCAAGAATCAAGTGGCCTTTTTAGAGCGATATCCGCCAAGTCGCTTGCGTTCCGTGTTTAGCGAAGCACAAGCTGCGAAGGTGTATGCTTCTGTTGTTCAAATCCAACTTAGTATAAACGGCTTGGCAGCTAAGCTTAAGAAATGCAATTGCAAAACTGAATTCATTGCGTCAGTGCACCACGGACTATGCAACCTCGATGCCACTCCCGACCAAATCCAGCCCCTTAGAAGCTGCATTGATCAATTCATTGAGCGCCTTAAGGACGGCAAGTACATGTTGAAAGCCTTGAGAGACCCTACAATTATGATTGATGGAGAGTCTTGCCTAGACGACTTACGTAACGAGAAGTTATCACGATCGTTGAAGGCAGATCTTGACAAATTCTCCTGCTTCATAAGCTTTGATTGGGCTTCGATGATTGTTGAGTTGATAATTGCTTCAAGTGTGATTTTGCTTAAATTAAACATGTGCTGGACTATTGTCCTATTTTATTCGATATTTTTTCTCCTCAGGACGGTCGAATTCGACGATAGGTTCCTCACTCGGGCCTTCAAGCCTTTCTTGAGCAAGACTAATACCCTTATCGAAAAGAGAGCCTCATATCTTGTTGGATCGAGGGAGCTGATTTTCAACCCCAAATAATCCCTTTTTTCAATGTTTGCTAATTCAATGCACCCAGATCTGGATCATCAGAACTCAGTGTTATCCCCTCTTGACTGTCTCTTTGATGTTCTTGAAGAAGCATTTGAGTCGTTGATAGCTGTTTCAGTGACTTGTAAATAGCGCAAATGGTCGATCTGTACGTCGAATCTCGTCGAAAATTGATTGAGCCTTTGTCAATACATCGCCGAAACCACTTGAGCTTCTGGCTTCCCTGGTTCTGTTCATTAGGAACATCCTAGCCTTTTTCGGGGTGAAGTCTATCCAAAGATGAACTCATATGACAATCACCCGATCAGATCAAGCCAAGTATCGGAAAAGAAAACTGCTAGTGAGAGAATCAGAATTCGATAGGAAAGTGAAGTGGACCTGCCATGGGCTCATTTTCCTCGAATTATCTCTTCAGCCCAGGGAGATACTTCTTGACAGAGAATGTCCATGATTTGGCACTTTACAAGAGTTTTGTGGCGTCCCACAATTGACGCAATGTGTAAGCTTGATTTTGGTATTTCAGCTTCATCCGAAAACTACGGGAGAGACTCAAAATTGCCCACGAGTGACGCAGCCTTGAAATGACTCTTCTTTCGAAACTCAGTTCAACCGTTCAGTATAGAGGTCCAAAAAATAATCGTTCGTCATCCCTGTTCACCGTTGCAAAGTCGTTCACTTGACATTGCAAGATATATCGATTTTTCGTGAGCTACTTTGAAAGCAATAGTGAAATGCCACCCTTCAATGATTAACATCGGTTTACAAAGAGCAAGAAACTGGCCCCACAAAAAAAATGCCAGATCTATATATTCATCTGGCAGTCTAGCCGAATGGACGCACCAGAATGGCATCAAACGCATGGCTTTAAATTTACGAGCACCTCGAATCATGCATAGCTCAAAGTCAGCTCGAGTGAGCTATTCTGTAAATTTAATTAAAGGCCTCCTTACCTACCACGGAATTGCAGTGATTCATTGTCAATATCTACAATGACTCAATTTTAAATTTCGGTCCGAACGCTTCGGACAACGCCGTAAGCAGCTAGAGAGTCAAAGTAAAAGAAACCAACGACGTGAAATACGAGATGAGCCATTTGCAGCTCCACGCCTCTCGGGCCCCACAGTGTTCGAGTTTCCTACTTCGACTGTGGGGTTCGAGGAAGAACCACAGCAGAATGCCATGTTGCGTGAATTTTGAAAGAAACGGAATATTCGAATTTTACTGTAGTTTCATCTTTTGTGGTCTCTTCGCTTTTGACATTCCGTCAACCTGAAATAGACAGATTCCACACGGCTTCCTATTCCGGGTTGAAAGCCTTACTGATGCGATATCAGGTGCCTGATTTAAACGCCGCGAATTTAGTAATATCTTTCGGCCCGGTTTTTTTGTTCAAAACAGCAACACCACAGGAAATAAACCATTGCGGAAGTGAAGAGAATTAAGTTTCCAGCTATGTATGATTCCAAAAAATTCTTAAAATCTCTTCCTCTCAACGCCCGATTTCTGTCACTCTCTTTCTCTTTCCTCTTATCTCCTCCGGCACCGGAAATGAGTAAAGTTTTCCAGGTGGGGCTGCGGATGCCGGTACCGGCAAAGCCCCCAAATTGCCCCCACGCATCTGCTTTTTTCGTGGGGAAATGGGCTTTTTGCAGTAAATCTGCTATCACAAAAGCGATCCACGTTCTGATTGGCCAGTTCCCGCCAGATCTAGCCGCCCAAGGCGCCCGTGCAGAAGCGTACCTAGTTGACTCACTTTGTGCTTTATAAGCGAGGCCTCGCTAGATAATACATCAGTGAGCGTTTTTTTGCAGCCAGCCATGTCCGACGAGAAGAACCCAATCGAGTATGCTGATTCCCCATCTTCGATCGAGGATGTGGACAGCTTCAGCGACATCGACAGAAAGAAGCTTACTCGCAAGATCGACCGCAGAGTGCTTCCAGTTTTCACAGGGTTGTTCCTTTTGAGTTTTCTCGACAGAGGCAACATCGGAAATGCCAAAATCGAAGGTCTTGCGGAGGACTTGAACTTGGTGGGGAACCAGTACAACCTCTGTCTCACGATTTTCTTCATTTTCTATGCCACCATGGAGGTGCCTGCCAACATGATCTTGAAGAGATCTCCGCCTAATATTTTCCTTCCAGCTACCGTTACCTGTTTTGCTATTGTCATGACTTGCATGGGAACCGTCAGAAACTACGGCCAGCTTATGGCGTGCAGAGCGCTTTTAGGCTTTTTCGAGGCCGCCTTGTTCCCAGGCATTTCGTATGTTTTGTCCATGTACTACAGAAAGAACGAGCTTCTTCTACGCCAGGCCGTCTTTGTGTCAGCTGCGTCTGCTGCTGGTGCATTTTCCGGTCTTTTGGCCGCTGCCATCACCAATATGGACGGAATCGGTGGATACGAGGGCTGGAGATGGATTTTCATCTTGGAGGGCTTGCTCACGTTCATCTGCGGCTTGCTCTCCTTCTGGGTCTTCCCAAGGTACCCCAAAGATGCTAAATTTTTGACAGAGAGAGAGCGTGAATTCGTGCTTTGGAACGTTCACCACCTGACCAACGAAGACAAGACTCACCCAGACGCCCCACAGGGCGAGGACAAGTCCAACGACAAGGCTTTCGTTTTTGCAGTTTTCAAGGATCTCAACTGCTGGTGCCAGCTTTTCTCCTACTTGGGTATTGCCTTACCCACCTACGGTATTTCGATGTTCTTGCCTACAATTGTGAAGAACTTGGGCTACACTTCGATCCACGCCCAGTTGATGACCGTTCCTATCTACATTCTCAGTTGCATTTGGAGTGTTCTTCAGGGGTACGTTTCTGACAGGACCGGACTCAGGTCGCCCTTCCTTTTCTTCAATTATGTGTGCATGATTATTGGTTTCGTCACATGTATTGCTTTGGACCCTCGTGTCAACCCAGGCGGTATCTACGCAGCTATTTATATTCTTGCCTTGGGAATCTTCCCAGGTCTTCCACTTTCCATTGTGTGGAACGCCAACAACTTGGCTGGAGCCTACAAAAGAGCCGTTGGTATCGGTTTCCAGATCGGATTTGCCAACTACGGTGGTGCTTTCGTTTCCAACTTCTACCGTTCGCAAGACAGCCCTCGTTTTATTCTCGGACATGCTTTGACGCTTGGTTTTGTTTGTCTTGGTGCAGCAGCTACCACCATTGTTGTCATCAGCTACAGTTGGGCTAACAAGAAGAAGAAGGAGGCTCTTGCCTCAGGCAAATACGAGAAATGCACCGACGAGGAGCTTCTCAAGATGGGCGACAAGAGCCCTTACTTCCCCTACAGACTTTAGTTTCGGGGGAGTTGTACTACTATGCCTTGGGTGCTGGCCACTTTTAGGCAGATTACATTGATGAAGCAACGTTGAAAAAAAAGGCTTGATGATCAAGCAGGTTTGGATTTTGCAAAAGACAGGGATGCTATCTCCAGTGTCGTTGTCAATATTTGAAGATTGTCGTTTTACAAGACAAAATAAAAGTTGCAACCAAGCAAAAACTGTAGAAGACGGAACGTGCAAGATGATTTCTTTTTACCTTAACTCCACGAAGCGGAATGAAAAGTGCCTATCAGGCCTCACCAAATCTGAGACTTGCGTACTGTCACCCGTTTGCTATTAGTACAAATTCTAAAGCTTTGAAGTCAAAACTCACGTTTGTTGAAAAACTTGAAATCGATATGGTCCCTCCAAAGAGGAAGAAACAAATTGGCGAAGCCTCGATAACAAACAGACTCCTCATGCAAGCTTTTGGGCTGTTCTCGATTCAAGGTATTTGAATTGTTCTTTCGAATGGCTTGCAGTATGTTGCATGCAATCAACAGAAGCCCCCAACACAATCCGTCTATAAATTTGCACGCCATCGCCCTCAAACAGTATATCTAATCAAATTCTAAGAAACCTTTCTTTTTCCCTCGGATCCATTTTGCAACCACTGGAGTGTCCGCCATTTTCCCGAACTTTCCGCGTATATCTACATCAGACATCGCGAAGTCAGCAACCACAATCTGTTATCTACAATTATACCCAGACAGGCCAGAACAATGGTGACCGGCTTTTTCAAATCTGTGGTGGAAACACACCAGCCAAAACTGCCTATACAGCTTAAAGGCGCCGGAAACTCAAAAACCATCCCCGAAATCGTCAAGGAATCGGTTCCTGATTTCACCAACGGCAGCACGTTCTATGTGAACCCTATTCTCTCGAGCGGCCACTCTCAAACAGCATACTCTGCTCTCAACAAGTTCGAGAAGGTGGACTGTGTCCACTACAAAAGAAGAGTGCTCACGGTGGACTCCTTGAACAAGTTCTACTATGTCAACGGTGACAAAATGCCATACGATCGCTGGGAGGGTAAGTCCACATTTACCGTGGACTATGTTGTGCCACATGGTTCAGACCCGGAACACGAGAAGTTTAAGCCAGAGTCGCAGATCAAGGAGCTTCCTCCCAGAACCGAATATTTAGACCCAGCAAAAGAACAGGCCTTACTTGATAACGACAAGCCGCTTGTAATTGCCCTTCATGGCCTCAGCGGTGGCTCATATGAATCATATATCAGAGCCTTCCTCAACGAGATCACAAAAGACGAATACGGTTTCGACGGCTTGGTCATCAACGCTAGAGGATGCGCAAACCACACCATCACCTCCCCCCAGCTTTTCTGCGGATTGTGGACCAACGACTTGAGATATTTGATCAACGAGCACGTCAGCAAACTCTGGCCCAATAAGAAGATTGTGCTTATAGGCTTTTCTCTTGGAGGTTCCATTTTGGCTAACTACCTCGGCCAGGAAGGAAAAGATGTGTACAAGAACATAAAAGGAGCTGCTTGTATGGGCACGCCCTGGGACTTCCAGGTCGCCTCTCATGCCTTGGTGGAATCTTATGTGGGAAACAAGATCTATTCTCCCACGATGTGCCAGAACTTGCTCAGATTGCTCAAGACACACACAGCAGGAGACAGCCTCAAGTTCGACGGCATTGTCGAGGAGTACAAAAACAACCCCGAGGCGTTTGAGCTCAAGTTGCTTCGTGACTTTGACGACGTTTTTACTTCCAGAATGTTTGGTTTCAACTGTGCCTCGGAATACTACAGACACGCCTCTCCCGACCAGCGTCTTCTCAACGTCCGTGTTCCCACTTTGATTGTGAGCTCTATGGACGATCCTGTTGTGGGCAGCAAGTCTTTGCCATACTCTGAGGTGAAGCTCAATCCGTACACTTTCTTGGTTACTACCTCCGTGGGAGGCCACTTGGGTTGGTTCAACCTTACACACAACAGATGGTACCCGAAGCCCGTTTCGCAGGTTTTTGCCGAGCTCGTGAAGAGAGAGCCTGTCCAGGAAGGTGTGAATCTTCCGAACGCCACAGATGGTATCTGGAAGCACGACCGCATTTACAAGTAAGACCAAGATAGACCATTAGAAATATAATATATTGCATTACCGGGAATGGCGTTCAGTGCATGTCGGGTGGGGATTCACACAACGATCTTTTAATCGTCTTTAACTTCTTGAATTCTTTTCGTTTTAAACCTAGACGTTAGTTACAGTGAAACCAGCAGAATCTGAAAATATTGCTTATTCGTCTTGCTTGTTGCTTGTGGCTTCCATACCTCAGGGCTAGAAGGCTTTTCCAACAATGTACGAAAGATCCCGATTTTAATATTGGTGAGAAGCTAGGGCACTTACACTGGATCCGAGTGTCCTTGAATTATCTTCCACAAAGGATAAAAATAAAATGTTACAACAATTGCAGCTCACTATGGTCAAGTTGGATCTCAGGCGAAAAACACAGCAGAGATGGAATCCAGGGCTTATTTTGGGCAATCATATTCTTGATTGTACATTGGATTTTTTCTGTTTTTGTTCCGTTTTTGGGTTGCTCCATTTTTTTTCCCTCTCTGAACTACACATCCAATAAAAGTCTAAGTATATATTATCGTAAAGCGTGAGATCTATATTACATGTTTCAAACACTGTTGTCGTCCTCCCTGTGCTCAGCCAACGCCTTGTCGGTGACAGAAGGCGAGGACGAGTTGAGCAACTCCGAGTCGTTCTCGTTGTGCTGGGTTCTGATCTTCTCGCCCAACTCAGCGTCGGACAAGATAGGCACGTGTGGCTTCCAGCTGGCGGTCTTCCAAGCTGGAACCTTCTCGACCCAGATCTGGTCGATCTCCTCCAATCTCTTGCCCTTGGTCTCAGGGAAGAAGAAGAACACCTGGAAGAGCATGGCCACACAGCACGCGGCGTAGATGATGTAGGTTCTCCAGTTGATGTTGGCGAAACCAACAGGCGTGAACATGGCAATGGCGAAGTTGAAGGCCCAGTTGGTGGCTGTGGAAATAGCAGCACCTCTCTGTCTGGAAGCAGAGTCACCCCACATCTCGGAACAGAAGACCCAAACGACAACACCCCAGGAAGCAGCAAAAGAACAGACAAACAAGTAGCAGGCGGCAATGACACCTTTAGCGGCTGACTTGTGGTTCTCGGGAATCTTGATAGTGACAGAAGAGGATCCAGAGTCTGGGTATGGAACGGAGTAAGTGCCCAAAAGACCGGCAACAGTGAATTGCCAGATGATCATCATGATGGCACCTCCAAGCAACAAAGGTCTTCTGCCGACCTTGTCCATGACAAACAAGGCACCGACAGTGCAGACGAAGTTCAAAACGTACTGAATGGAAGAGGAGACCAAGTTGGTGTTACCGGAGTATCCCGCCATCTGGAAAATGTACACCACGTAGTACATCATGACGTTGATACCGGTGAACTGCTGCCACGTCTGGGCACTGATGGCGACGATGGTTCTGGGGAGGTACTTCTTGTTGAACAACTGGGCGAAGGTGAAGGCCTTAGCGTTCTCCTCGATAAGCAACTGCTCCTTGATTTCGGAGACTTCGATCTGGACGTCGACGTTCTCACGGTCGCCCTTGGCGTTGATGTCGGCGACAATCTGCTCGGCCTCCTCCCAGTAGCCGTGTTTGGCGAGCCATCTAGGAGACTCGGGGATGAAGAACAAGCCGATAGCCAACAACAAGCCGGGGATGATTTGAATAGCCCATCCGATTCTGAAAGAGGCCACACCGTTGATGTGACTCAAACCGAAACAGATGTAGAACATAACCAAGATACCGAGCGTGACACTGGCCTGGAACATACCGCCAACAAAACCTCTGACCTTTCTAGGAGCCAACTCGGAACCGTAAACTGGGGCAACCGAGGAACCAAAACCAACACCGACACCGGAAATAATACGGCCGATAATCAACTGAGCTCTGTTCTGGGAGGAAGACTGGATAGCAGCACCGATCATCCACAACCAGGCACAAATCATCAAAGAAGCTCTTCTGCCGAAAGGCTCGGAAACAAAAGAAGTAGCCAAACATCCAAAGAACGACCCGAGGGCCATGGCAGAGGTGATGAAACCCTGCATGGTTGAGCCTGGGCTGTTGAAGTAACGAAGGTAGTCGTCATCACTAAGGTACGCCGACATGGAAGAAATATCAAAACCGAACATCATACCAGAAATACTCGAAATGCAAGCAATGAAGTAGATGTTGGTGATGTTGGGAGTACGATCGAGAAATCTTCTGAAAGCCAAGGCTGGCTTAACCAATGAGTCTTCGAATTTGGAACCCATGATGTGGTGAAATAGAGATGATAGAGGTTAAAAAAAATGGGTGGCTGCAAAAGTATTTATACCTCGAGCAGAGGCTGAATTGCAGTCAGTTTCTCCGTGTGGGGCAATCCAAGGTCTGTGGAGTGGTGCAGGAGCCATTGTGGAGAACATGAAACAGGCGACCTTATGCAGCTCGCGCAGACTCGCTTCCATGTTTGTCAGCGAGATATTTCCGGTGCCGCCGGAGCCTGACCCAGCAGATACGAAAAATGCAGGGGAAAGAATCAAGAGACGGAGGTTTAAGGGTGTTTTGAAGTGTTTTGTTCCATACTTTAAGTTTTAAATTTGTAAATTTCACTCTCTTTACCACAAAACCCAACCCCAGGGGGAGAAATGTCTCAGTGAGACTTTTTCCGGGAGGTACGAGTGTGCAGACGGGCACCAGCAACCGACGCGGGGCTTCAAACGCCAGTCATTCCAAAGTATCACTAAGCGCGAACAAATCTGGAGTACGTCTCGCTAAAGTTTTCGAAAAGCCGTAAACAGTCTACCGCGAAGAAGGCCAGCATTGCTTCCAGCAAATTCCGCACAATGGGCTTCGATGGCGAAGATCTGGAGGCATTGTTGGAGGAAAAAACTTTCGCCGGTTAGGGAGCAGGAACAATAGGGCGGATTAATGCCAGCGGCGAGGTGCCGCTTTCTGCCTTCAACCCGGAGGCGTGCCTCACGTCACGGCCCCACTTGGTTTTTCCAGGCCTTCCGTATTGGGGCACCCCCGAGCCGCGGACATAGCACATTTTGCCGAATTGCAAAGCCTCATGAGTTTAGTAATTTGGGTTAGGGTTTGACTGTGCTGTGTGGTCAAAATTCTTGCTTAGGTTTTCGGAGAAACTGTTCGAGGCCCCACCTCGCCAAGACTCTGTTTTTTCGCTTGCCACCTGTCAAGGCAAAAATCTATCACCGAGCCGCTGCCGAGAATTTCCCGATGGATCAATACAGCAGGAGGCGAAGGCTGCTGCGTGCATATCGCCTCGAGTTATTCTGTATGTGGTCAAAATATTCGGGAGAAACTCCACAAAACGCACGCTTCCGAAGTGGAGAAACCAATGGGGCGAAACACCTCATCCGCTTCTATAGCCCTGTGTGCTTTTTGCACCGCCTGCCTTAGGGAGAAACTGGATATCGTGATTGTAGGGCGTCGGAGAAATTAAATTCCGAGCCTCTTCGAGTTTGAAGACAGAGAACTACAAAAAATGTCGCAAGATGGCTAAGGCAATCCTGTTTCAGAATCATGCTCCATTACCACATAGGATTCCTTTTTGTCGAGGCGTTTGGCGATTCTCGGTCCCAACAGCGCGTTGTCTACATCGGGATCCATGCACCCAGGACATCGGACAAATGTCGGCAGCAAAAGCTGTATCTTTTTTCGGATTTTAAATTTATCTCTACGGGTCTACATTCCATCATAGTCAACATTATGCCTCTGGGGCGCCTATATTCAAAATCCGATGTCTGGCCGTATATCCAAACGTATTATATATATCCAAGTCCTTTTCCTCTATTAGTTTTTCCGTATTCGCTAGCCTCGCTCTGCAGCGATTATTATTTCTCCGTTCCCCGCTGGCTCGGGATTCGTAAAGGATCAATTTTACCAGGTATGCATGGTGGAATGTTGATCTCGTGATTGCTGGTGGGGTGCAGCAACCTGCAGCTTGCTAGCACAAGTGGGAAACCTGCCTCATGAATTAGCACAAAACAAGGCGTCTAGAATCCGTATGTTGTGTCTTGACGTGAAAAAGCGCACCTCGTTTTAGATGTCAAAAACCTCAGTCAAGAGCCATTTCAGCTCTGGTGCCGTGCATGTGGCGCCAAAGGAGCATGCAGCACTTCTGCACGTCACACTCGGTTGTTCCGGCCAGGCCCCACCAGGTTATTCCGTCGGAACAACCAATCAGAACGCCAGCGGAAACTCCATTTTGTTCGTATTCTCCATTTGGAAAATCTCTACGCCCCGCTCGGGATCTCGCCGCCTCGCCCTTTAAAGTATCTCAGGCCTTGCGACATGTAATCAGTCTCTGTGTACGGAGGGGTCGACAACTGCGGGTTGTATAACACGGAAGTTTTTTTTTCCAGCTCCAGCTTCACCGGGAGCTCGTCAGAGAAGAAGTCGATATCGGCGATCCGCTGGTACAAGTCGGAGAGCGGGATTCTGTCGTTCGGACTGAGGCGGAAAATTCTATCAAGAAGACGGTTGAACCGGTGCAGAATGGGCAAGATCGACGCCAATATGTCTCTGTTCTGGAGAATGTACGTTCCAAAAACGTCATTCTGATCGTTGATGTTTGCTATGGGCCACGGGTTGCGTGCACAGGTGATGTTGATGCAAAGCACGCCTATCAGCCATATGTCGCCCGCCAAAGTGGGAAATAGCTTCGCTCCCAGCGCCAGACTGGCATTTTCCACATCCTTATACTGTCTCATATCCACCAACAGCTTGATCAAGTGGTTTGTGTTGAAGTTGACGATTCTCTCCGGCGCCATGTAGAAGCTCAGGCCCCGACAAGCGTTGCAACAGATGGTGTCTGACGTCATAGCAAGGCCGAAGTCTATGAGAGCGATGTGGAGCTCGTTGTAGTCGACCAAGGGCGACTCAGAGTCACGGTGGTAGCTCCGGTTGTACTGGACCATGATATTCTCCGGCTTCAAGTCGCAGTGGTAGACGCCCTGGGAAGCGCAGAAGCTCACCACATCAATTAGTTGAAGAATGCAGTTTTTCATGAGCTTCTGCTTGTCCTGCCACGCTGGGGGCCGGAGAAATAGCTGTTTGTCGATGATGTTCCCGAAAAGATCGCCCTCGTCGTAGTAGTCCATGAGCGTCATCACCGCCATGCGGCCCAAGCTGAGCACCTTGTGGATGCTCACTACGTTTGGGTGAGAACTGACTCGCAAATGAAGCGCTATCTCCCGCAAAACGGGACTTCTGGCGCCCTCTCTCGCCACAGTGTCTATATCGAGTTCGGTGACGTTGTGGGCGCCGCTGGCAAAAAATTCGTACATCTTCCGCTGAATGTACTTCTTGTTCTGGTCCACATCGATGTGGCCGCCGTTTTTCACCGGAGGTTCGGTCACGACCATCTTGGCAGCGTACTGCTGGCCCAGATAGATGTCCTCAACTAGGTATATTAGGCCGTAGGTGCCTGCGCCGATTTTGTGAACAAAACGTAGATTTTCCGTTATCGGAAACCCATCTAGAGTGTAGTCTGTGTGGTGGTGCCGATGTATGGCGGGTTGCTCGTCGAGCAAGGGTAGAATATCAAGTGTCATAGAAGTTGAGGGTGTTTTCAGGTTTCCTCCAGCATATATACGAGCCAGGAAGGAACCGGGATCAGGAATTAGGTGTTGTTGCGCTTGTCGGATGATGGTTGCAAAATGGTCAGTCCTGCAGCTTCCTCAGGCCACTTTTCGGGGAGGGTTTCCATTTGATTTTGATTTATCGAAATCAAAAAAAAAAAGGCATAGAGGGAAAAAGTCCTCCTCTCCTACGTCCTTTCTTAACTTCTATATCCTTTTTTCTATTCAAATTCATCCTTTTGTCAATTCTGCTCCCCGGGTGGCCCCGAGATCGGAACAAACAGGAAGCGCGAGTGGCCCAATTCCAGGACCTGGAGAATGCTGGAGTTTAGTCCGGGCACATGCCAACAGGCGCAGCGAAAACGAGAAAAGAAAAAAAGAAAAAAAGATGGAGAAAGCAGAAGAGGCTGAAGGTGTCCGAGGCGGGCCGGAAAAACACCCCCGGGAATTTCCGATTTGCAGCCACGGCTGGTGAAGAGTCAGAGATTGAATCGATAAGGAGAAGAAGAGGTCAAAACAAGCCATGATCGAAAACCCAAAAAATCTAATAACCTCAAAACCTCGAAACTCTTTCCCCAACTCTCCCTTTCCGGGCTTTGGGCCTCGTTTGGCTCGCTCCAGATGGTGTTTTTCCGATGGCACCTTCGCCGCACGCCAACAGGGGCATCGGCCTTAGGAACGGGCCTTCACGGGCTAACACTGTTAAGATAGAGCTTAGGGCCGAGAGAAACCACTACTTGATGGCGTGGTGGTCCTCATGTAGCAGCAGATGATGGAGAGCGAGCGAGGATCTATCGGGAAGACGAATTGGGAATGGCCGTGGAGATAAAGAAACACCCAATCTCCGGAAGCCACTTGCAAATACAATTTCAGAAGGTCGTGTAGGAATGATCTTTGGGCATCTCAGATAAAGTTGAGTTGCAGTCAGTCCCAACAGTTGCACGTGTTGAGAGACCTATCTTTGGTGGTGATAGAGCATTTATTTTCTTCTGGGTGTATATCCAGCCCCAGCTTCCGCCATTCGGAAAAGCAGGAGACGAATTATGGCTCGTCTTTCCCGACTCTACTGATTCCTGCCGAATTAGCTGTAACTCCGTTATGTGCTCATTCTCGCCAAACCGTAAGATTGGTCTATCCTATTGTAAACGGGCTACGCCATATTCAAGCCGGACTTAAGCCAACACGTCAAACGCCGGCCTTGACAGAATAATATTCGAGTCGGTCATGTTTGAATAATACCGAATGGGCGAGGCCTGGCGTGATTCTGTCAGAGCATTATCAGAATCATCTCACCTAGCAAGCTTGCAACCCCCGAGATCAGCTTGCCTCACAATCTCTGACCACTGCACCAATCACATAGATTTTGCAATCAAAACTCTAGTAAAAATCCATCACCAAAAACCGCCGCTTCAAGCCCTAACAAAATGGCTGCAAATCCGATGCAATCACGTGCCACATATCACGTGCGGACTCACTATATAAGCGTCGAAAATCCTTCGCTCAAAAACCAACGAGATGCTGCTCATTCACTGCACCGCCTAGGCCAATGGGCGATTGGAGGGGAAAGAGTAGCTAGAGTGACCTAGCTTGCTGGGAACCGAACTACGTCTCATACCGCGACGTCCGCTGGCGTTCGTGGATTCTGCGTTTTCGACACATTCTGAGATGAGTTGACTGTCTTCGGCCATTTTTAAGAAATCTCATCTATCGACTTTGAAAATTCTTGAGAATCGATTGAGTGAAACTCCAGATTTGTTGTAGAGTTGACATTTGCCAGATGGCGATGTCTGATAGACTGGGCATTGTAGATCATGGATTTGGTCGAGCTGCTGGCTTGGCTGAGACTTTCTTGAGTGGAAAGGAAGCTTTCCGTAAAGACTCTTTCTCAAAATCATGCCTTCAATGATCTAGGAAATTCTCAACGGTCAAGCCCCAAATCTCAACTGAGGTATCTTGCCTGGTTCAAATGCTCTGCTAGACTTGTTAGGCTGTTGGTCGACCAAGTATCACGACTATCTCCTCTCTTCAATTGAAAATAAGACTAACTGCTTCATCTACTGGAACACACGGCAGATCTCTAGCTTCTAAACCTTCCAATCTTTTTTGATCCTTCAAAGCTATTATCTGCGTAACTGCATCGCTAACCGCGTTGTTGGAGTTCGTAACCTTTGTTGCCATCAATCGAAGTGACGTGGTACCTAGGTGTTAGTTGACTCGCCAAGTGAAAAAACTACTTCAGAGTATTGATGAAAATCAGGTTCAACAATTGAGAGTTTCTGGATCAATCAGTTGCTATTTGGTACCGTTCAACCCACCGAGACTTCACACAGGCCTTCCCCAACTCATACCTACTTCATTCATCAACTCATTCACCTGTTCATCTGAAATATCTGCTTGTCATCGGGAATTGCCCAAAATGAGATCACCTTTCTTGGTCGCCTTCCACGTCTTCTCAAGATTGCTCTCTTTCGTTGCATGCCTGAATATCACCATCCACTTCGAGGACGCTAGCAACCACTTTCTAGCCAACAATGTCGTAATCAATGAAGAGACATTCGACAGGGGTCAATTGTACCAGACGTATCAGGGAGTCTATGTCGTTCTCAACAACGGGAAGTTTCTGATATCGCCCACTGGAGATCAGCTATTTGAGGAAACATTAGAGGTAGACGGAGACGTCACCACCTTTCTAGGGGACTATTTCTTGATGAAAGCTGTTGTTGATCTTGAATCTTGCGTTTTGGACGCCTACAACGGGCTGCTAAAAGCCATTAATGGCGATCCAGTGGTAGAGGGTGTGTATTTGGAGGATAACCGAACCGCATGGGAAAGACTATGGAGAATTATAGAAAAAGACTACTGGCCTCCCCGATTCATGAAGCAGTTCCTCAAACCCTCCGTCCTGAGCTTTCGTAACTGCCTGTGGACCGAACACGAAGAAGCAGACACAATGTACGGAATCAGCACGTGTTTGTGGAAAGAGCCTTGTGACAGCATCAATCTAGACGTTGAGCTCCCACAACTTCTTGAATTGGCGGAACCCCATATACACGGGGGCAACGTCCGAGGCGCTGTGGTTGTAGGCAGCGGAAACTACATATCAGCTTGCGTTCAGTACTATCACAAAGCGTGGGAAGAAAAGTCGTATTCTCCGTGTCCAGCTGGCTGGTGTGGAGATGAGCATCTCAGGAATGACATCTTGAGAAAGGAGGAATTGTAGGACGGGATTTGGTGTTGTTGGTAAGGCAGTCCAGTGGTCCATTGTTTTCAACAGATATATTGAAATTGCCAGAACCAAACAATCTGTCAATTGCGGGAACTAAGGGACCTCATTGTGGCCCCGTTGACCACCAATTGATGATTATTTCATTATCACCGCCGTCATTATCATCACCGGCTCGGTGTTGACAGTGATGTGCTACCGCCTTCCACTCAATCCATTGTTGGCTGCATTGGGACGATCGCTCTTATGAAGATCCCACACGTTTACGTTTGTTTACGAAGTTCCACGAATGCCAGTGATTTTGCACTTCTCACTATCCGTTGGAGACATCTTTTGCAGTCTGCCTCAATTTATGGCTGCCATAGTCAATCACTATCATTTAATGCCTGGTCTGTTGCAAACTTCTAGACAATGCCAGAATGCCCCTTACAACAATTCCTCCCACATGCTCACAAAGATATCCACTCACCCGAGTCGCCTACCCTGCGTTCGCTAAGCCATGGGCCTTGTTGGGTAAGAGGCGGCACATGATAGCTGAGAACTGGCGAAACTCTAGAAACCTTGAATAGCCAAAAACGCAAATTGCGAGATGAACGGCTCAGGCTCAGGCTCAATTGCACCAATTGAGCAAGTTGGAATCACTCAATGCTTGCTCCCTCGAGGCTCTCAACAATAGCGCCCGTTAGGAACGTTGGAGCCCGAGCGGAAAACAGAAACGGCAAACTCACCCTTCAAAGTGGATGGTCTGGATTGCACTTTTGCAGCCATCACAATGGAGAAATTTCAATGCACGATACGGCCATTGACACAAGGCTGACTTTGACTCTAGTCAAAACAGAGGAGGCTTAGTTTGTGCCAGGCGCTGGCCCAACACAATCTCAATGGCCGATCGGCTCGACAAGAGGATTGAAAAGTGGGATTTGCAGCCATCGGGGCTCACACATTGTGTGTTTCGTCAACATTCTACGAGAATCTGCTAAAGGGCTGGCGCTAGCGCTTACTGACAATGACTATTGTTATGCAAAAAACCCGGTCTCGATTCATTTTGTGACATCCGATGGTTAGTATCTTGATGATACTTGTCGGGCTTCCAATTCGGGTACTATGTACCCCGATTGAGCTGCGGGCGATGCATGGGTTCTGTGGCTGGTGTGCACTGGGGAAACCCGTACATCCCGTTGTTTTGCCGTCTCAGGGGCCTCGTCTAAGCACAAATTTCTGTTCTATGTTAAGGGGCGTTTATTGTGGTTGCAAACGGGGCAGCTTGGAAGCGGTTCTGGCCCTCGGCTAGGCAACAAGCGCATGTGAATTGAGTCGCGTGATATGAATCACGTGACGGTCCTCCAAATGCTCTTACGAAGCCAAATTACTTCGCTGGCTTAGCTGGGGCGTCGGGAGGCGGGCAAATAATAAAGTCAGTCTCCGAGCTTGGCCCTTGTCAGATTCGTGGCTCCCTGCATGTCACGTGCGCCCCTGGTATCTAGACTTTTTGGGTGCAAATCTCAGCGGATCGACATTGTCAGGAGACGAGTTTGATCGTAAAAAATTTTGTCTGTATTATTCTGCTTGGTCTGGTGCTAGTAAACAGGGGAGACTGATGGCGATGTTACATTTTCGGTGTTGCAACGGTATTTCCGGAATGTGAGGTAACAGGGATCTAGAACTGAAGACATCAGGCACACTTATGGCTAGATAGCCAATTGAGACATGAAACGACGTGGTGACCTTGCAGATCAGACAGAGGTGCCATTATACCTCTGGGTGGCTTTTCGTGAGTTGCAACCCCACATACTGACGAGAAACCGTGAATCGCTCACAATGAAAGGCGTCTCAAGAAGTTGTACAATTGCATTCTACAAGGAGCTTTGGGAGATATTGAGAAAGACACATTCCTGTTTCGTTAGCTCCAGACGAATCTTGGGCCATTTGGCTCCGGGATGAATGTGAGACAACGATTTGAGGTAGGGCGGAACCGGGGTAGGCATAAGCGACGAGTATCAAAATAAGATAAACAGCTTATCGACAGGCAACTGAATGAGGTGACTTTGCGGCTTCCCACGTTAAACCCTGCTCCAAGAGATAAGATCTGGACTCACAGAGTCATGAAATAATATCTTCATTAATATTCGTGGATGCGCCGATAAGGCCGCTTAGTAGATTGCAAAGGTTGCAAGGAGTCTTCTTATGTTGCAATACTGGATCGAAAATCACCAAAACTCGGCAATTGTTGTTGCTGGCGACTTAAAATTGAGTGGAAGAGGTATCCAGATCTCAAATGCAGCCAGTCACCCTGGACCACAAAGAAAGCCTTGAACAGATCAGCAGAATCCACAACAATAGACACACCAAAACTACTAATTGCAACCCGAGAACCATAATCTTCCGCTAGTTGTAACCACATAGCGCAACGAGTTTCTCCTCTTCAAGTAGCACTTTGCACCCAAACGACCCAATTGCCAGTGTCTCTTTTTGCTTGTTTTTTGACCTTTTTTTCGTTTACCTTTTTTTTTGCACTGGCAACTGCCTCCAGCCCCACTCCCCTACACGTCCTCTTGTTTACTCTCCTCTTAGTCCCCAAGAAAACTACCACTCTGCCTCCTCCCTAACACATTACTAAGCCTGGGGCTTTGGCACCTACACTACCTATTCGAGTTTTCCGTATTCTGCGTCTGTGCCCAATACGGAGATGGTGCTATCTCTGAATCAGTCCATCTGTGTTTTGCAATTGAAACAAAAGGCAGTTTCAGAATGCGTGGTCCCGCTCGATCGTCCCTCGCCTGTTTCAGGCTCCAGAATAATAATTGAATTTGCAGGTCGAACTTGGCGGTCTAGACTCCTGTTATGAACGAAATTTGGAATTGAAATCCAGAAATTTCAGAAACTCCGCAAGCTCCCTCTTTTACTAATACCCTCCACGGATGTAACACCTGAAACCTTCTTTAAACCTAATCTCCTATATTCATGTGTTTGCGCTGCACGGCAAATCTCGCCAATAAGCTTAATATGCTACCGAGGCCAATGAGGCACTTTTGGTGCGGAAACCCGCAGGCTGTGTGCAGTATGCCGCACGCCGCGCAGTTAGCCGGGCTGCAGCCCACAACAATATTGCCCCGAAATCCATTGTTCTGCACGCTTCGCGAAAACCCGCGCAGTCGACCGTTTGTTTTCGGTAATCGTCCTGTATATAGTCCGGGCTCATCGTCGGGTGCATGCAGATGTTTTTTTTTTTCACCCGTCCAATAATCCACCGATGATTTGATTATGTGACAAATCCAGAATTACAACCAGTCGCAAGTGGAATTATAACCTGCAACCCCCTATCCGGCTGCGGAATTAACAAGTAAATCCGAATTCCAGTCTACAAAGAAATCATCAATTTTTGAATTTGGCAGGCGGGCCAGAACCGGCGGTGTGAACGTGAACGTCGATTCCCCCAGCCTCTCTATAAACTCTAGCACATAAATCTCGTAGTCTCATTTTCACGTGGTTGAAAAACTTTTGTGTACGTTTAGCGGTACTGTAATTTTCTCGATGTCAAAAGCTTGCGGGCAAGCTGGGCCCCTGAGGGCAGAAGTAAATCATGCAAAGGCCGTCGGCCAACTATGAGGGAGGGTCTCCCGAAATTTGCAGTTTGCAAATTGTTTGCAAATTGTTTGCAAGTTTGATAGCAATTTCAAATCGCTGTCGCTGGTAAATGGAGGTGTTTCAATTGCAGTAGCCATCCACATAGGCCCAACGTCAACGGTATTGCCAGTAGTTTTGCTGTGTTTGATTTTGGTTCGATAGGGGTTATTTTGGATTGCCAGTAGGCCAAACGGATCCAGCTATTCTCCATTAGAATTGATACGACCAGTTCACTGTATCGCCATTGGCAATGGCACAGAATGAGGCCAAAGCCAGAGCCATGGTGTAATCTAATCGTTTCGAATCATTTCCTCAATATTTCTCTTCTTTTTTCATGTTTTCTCATCTTTGTTCTCCAATTTTCACCCTATGCCTCGCCCATTTCCATGGCGAACGACAAACAGCGGCTCTCCAACACCTTCAAGCTGGGACTGATCGAAGGCGTCTTGGGAACGCTCTTCTTGCTGGCCACAGGCACAAGACCGCCGTTTTGAAGCACCAGCAAGTTGAACCTCAGATTGAGTCTCTCCTCGATCTTGAGAAGCTTAGTGTCGATTTGGCTCAACGACGAGTCTCTCTGGAGCGCCAAGTTCTCGAGATCGTTCGAGGAGCACCACCCGGAGTGGGAAAGACGGTCCTTGGTCGCGTCGAAGGCGTCCTCAATCAGCTTCTTGTGCTCGTGGAGGAAAATGGAATACTCTATCAACTCATCGGAGGTGCTGAGTTTGTCGATGCTGTCGATCTTCTCGCGGACCTGGTCATCTCTGGAGCCCGAGTGGGTCAGGTTGACCTCGCTGCCGGCCGCAGACGTCTGGAGATTGTCGAAAAAGCTCTGCTCGGTGTCGCTCAAGGTTTTCTTCGAATGCGACAAGTTTTCTGAAAGTGTGATCACTGGCGATGGAATGGGAGGCGTCAGCGCCGCCAGCGCCAACATGGGGTTCAGAAGGGTCCTCCGGCGGCCGTTTCCGAGCGTCAAAGTGTGGTTTTTAGCGGAATCAGTAGTAGTCGACGAAGTGGTCAAATTCTGGCCGTTGTGGCCGCTCTGGCCGCTGAAAGTCAGGCTCCGGAGAGAGCTGGAGGCCAGCAGCAGCGTATCGTGGCCCTGCTGTGGTTGTAGGGGCGAGGAGGCCGGTCTGGCGTGCGCAGAAGTGTGGATCTCGTCAAAGCTCGATTTTGCAACCGGAAGCAGCGCCAGCAGCTCGTGCGCCGGTGTGGAGGTATTCAGCAGGCTCAGAAACGCTGGAGAGGTGATTTTCAGGAGCGAGAGCTTGCGGATGCCCATTTTGAGCGACTTGAGGCGTCTCAAAGGGGAAGAGCCTGAAGATGGCAGGTTTGTCGCTCCAGCAGCGCCTGAAGCAGCGCCAGAGGCGGAGTGGCTGTTTTGCGGGCTGGGATGGGGGTCAGGAAACTGCAAAGGCATGTTTTCGATGTTTAGCGAGGGCGAGTCGAGCTCGTAGCTCGTGTACAGCTTCCCCAGAAGAAAATCGTTAAGCGCCAGTGCCGAGTCGTCTCCCACGGTCAGACCTGAATTTGAATGGGCATGTGACGAAGGGGGCAGTTCGTTAAGCAGCGCAAACAGCGTCAGGATGGAACGGAGGAAGGGTTCACCTTTAGGAAGTGGTGGAAGTAGCGGTTCAGCGAAAACATCTGATTCTGGGTCGTTTTCGGCGCTGTTTTTGGAAATGGCGTCGTTTTCGTCAAACGGAGGCGCTAGCGTGGGAGAAGCAGCCTGTGATAGGGGTCGGGGCAGTTCAGCCTCCTCGAGAACGATTCCCAAACCGCTCATTGAAGGTGGGATGGAACTTGGTGGGTTTTGAGGTGGGATTGGAAAATCGATGGACCGTGCTGTATGCAGAAACGTGGATTTGGTCAGAAAATGGCCTTTTTATATGGTTTTGGTCGATAGTTGCCCCTGAGTTTTGCCCCTTCAGGAAAAAGAAGTAGTATGTTCTGAAAGCCGTTGGCGATATGCCCAATGGGTGTAATATGGCACTAGGGCTGGGGCTGGGGCTCGGGGCTTAGAAGTCGAGGTGCTTATATCTGATGTGCGGCACGGAGAAGTGCTGCGAGTGTACAAAGCTGAGATCTGGGCCAGACCGGGTTGTGTGTTGTGTGCAGGACGGGCTTCAGGAGCTGATATGAATTCCCAGCTTGAACTGGCAAATTTTGGGGAGCTCAATTGAGCGTTTTCGGCCTATATATGTAGACGTCAGATACGGCCGAGGCGGGCTGGAAGTGGGTCCGGAGGGGGCAGATAGGAGACGCGCGGCGGGCGCTGCACCTGTGGTGCGTGGTGCCTGTCTGCAGGTCGCGGTGCTCTATGTGGCGCAGATAGTGCGTGCGGCGTCTGTACGCGACCGCTGCGTGCGTGGCTTGTGTGCCGGTGCTGCGTCGGGGCCACGCGCCGCACGCCTCTACCCGAGCGCACTGGCGTTCGTGGCTTATATGCAGTCCTCCTAACTGCCTCGCCCGCCCCTCAGTTCAACGGTGATAGCGACCGAGGGGGGGTTTTGGCGGTTTTAGAGCGATTGAGCGGTGAAGGCAGACGGGTTTAGCGTGGTTTTAGTCCGTTTTCCCGTCGCCGTAAACTCCGTTTTCCCGCGGCCCCCTCGCCACGCGGCGCTTCCCGAACGCCTGCCGCCACGGCGCGAGTCTAGAATTTCTTCTCCCGCGGCGCCGTTGGACCAGTTTTTGTTCGCCTGCGAGCATCTGGCAGCGGATTTTGCGGTTGCGAGAAAAACCGTCGGTTTTCGGGGCCCAATTACGACTATGTATTTTGGAAAAAAAAAAGAACGTAAAAAAAGAGATCTCAAAATGTGCAATTGAATTCAAGAATTGAAATCGCTGGTTGTTTCTTCGTGGCTGTGCACTGCCTACGGGCTTATTCTGCTGTCACCGGTGCCTTTGGTCTCGCCCCAGCATTGTGGTCCGTATTGGGGCAGCTTTTTTTTTTTTTTTTGGTATGGAGAAGGTTCCTTCGTTTTGTATACGGCTCTACATTGTTCTCTGAATTTTGTTTTCGCTGGCAGCAGCCAGGCTTGACATTCCGCAACCTCAGTTCTCCTTTAGACTAGCTCTATTCTTTTCTTATTCTTTTTCTTCTGCTTTTTCTTTGCTTGATCTTTTGCTTTTTCTCTTCGCCTCCCCCTTCTCTTCTCCTCCGTCGCCTTGTTGCATCTGTCCCTTCCTGGCCACCGGGGCTCCGGGTCTGGCTCGCACGAGTCCACAAAACCGTAGTTTCGAGCCTGTGGCGAATTACGTAAACTGGGCCATCGGAGTTGGGGGTTTGGTGGTGAAGCCGAAATTCCGAATTGCCTTGTCGGTTCGGTTGAAAGAAGCGACTCGAGAACTGGGCAGGGCGCTAATGTAGGCAGAGATGAAGCTGCTGAAGAAGGCATGCCTGGGAGCGTAAAGTTGGTGTTTCTTTTTGGGTTTGGAGAAGGGTCTATTTTTGGCCAGGGGCTAGAAAGCAAGGACGGTTGTGGCAAGTTTGGGCCAGCTTGATGGGAATCGAATTGGTGCCAGAGCATGGGGAGCTTCCTCTGCTGACATAAATTCTCTTTCGTACCATTCCCGCTATGGCAGCAGCGAATCTTAAAAAATACCTAGCATTCTTCGATAGTATACAACCGTTTTCACAGGCAAAAAGCATCAATCTTGGAGATCGTTCTCCGTCCCCCAGACGCTCGTACCCGCTTGCGGTATCTTCTCTCCTTCCTGATCAGCTTGATGAACTTCGATCGCCTCCAGTAAATCTCGACATTCCATGCTTCTTCAATAAAGACCGATCCCTGCCGTGGCGAGCTTCGTTCGATCTTTATCGAAGAAATGGTCTGATAATTGGCGAGGTGATCTGCAACATGGAGATCAACGAAGCCGGCATTGTTCTTTGGGAAAACGTTGATGTGCTAATTAAAATCGTAATCCGTTCAAATACCAAAACGTTTTGAAAGGTGAAGCTTAAATTATCGGTATTTATCGAGCCTCGGCTCAAAACAGTAACAAATCTTCCCACTCCACACCAAACGGGCTTGGAAATCACGGAGGCTTCGAAAAGGGCTTCAAGGGCGATTACGAGCCGCTCTCCTACGTGCTTCAATCTCTACTTCATGAACTCCTTCTTCGATCAAAAGCGAATCCAAATTCCCTCTCCCATTATCTTTTCGATAGCTGGCCCGGATCGACGTAGGCGACAGATCTGCAGAAGCGAAGGGAGAGGACGCTATTTCGGAAAACCGCTGAGTGGGGATTGGGTATCGCCAAGCCGAATGGGAGAGCCGGGGAGGATATTGACTTTTTGCCAAAACGGAGTCTGCCGTCAATCTCCCAAACCACCCCTTTTGTCAATACGCTAGGGCTCCTTCGCCCAGTCTAAAACCTTAATTGGGCGTCTTGACGTCCTTCCTATTGCGTAGAATTCGTAGATTTCTGCGAATCACCAGCAAGAGGCTTGGTCGCTATCAAGCCATTCCGATGTTCCGCATTGGTCTACTGACCGTTGTGCCCCTCCTTACTTACCGAGGAAGTTCTCAATTTCTTCCTCTTCTCTTCAGGTTTTTTTATGCTTTACGTTTACAAATCCAATTCATGAGACCAATCACACCGTCAGGCACTATTGTTCAAAGGCTATCTGCCACCAGGGTGGTACTCCGAAGCTTATTGGCTATTTAGATCGGAATTCACCAAACCGGAAGCGTCGTATTCCCACGGCTTAGCTCCAGACTTGCCCTTTTAGGCTTTCCAGCTATCTGGCGAGGAATCTGAATTTACGGGTTTATGTCCAGACCGAGCCTTCTTTAGCGCTTAACAAAGTAGGAATTAGGCTCGGGATTTTGCAACAAAGAGGCAATCCCGAGGTTTTACGAGTAGTGTGCATAACAAATAAAGCAGATTTGCAAATCCTGGAAACTGAGATCATCTCTCACAGAAGGTTCACTCCTTCCTATGCATCTTCGATCCTAGTATGTGATTCTTCTTAAAGACAGAGGTTCTCCTTTTTTCTCTTCGGTTCTACTCGCACTTCTGTTCATGCGTCTGCACAAGCATGCCATATATCCGAATTGGTTGTTCTCCTGTCTGCGGTTCTCCCCGAAGCCCCCCAACGGCCGAAGACAATGTTCGCCTGTCCTATTCGGGCGTCGGATTGCGACTGTGCAGAGAAGTAATCGAAGCCCTTTTTCATAAACTTTTTAAACTGCCATACTAAAAATCTTCAATTTATCTGTCAAGGTCCGTGCACCAGAGCCCCACGATGGCGGATTCGGTAATTTCGTCTTAAAGGCACGATATTGGCTGAAATGCGACGTATGCACATCGTGCATATCACCGCTTGCGTTAGTTTGGCGCTATTGTATGGTGCCGTGCTTAAATCCCGCATGTGCATGGCATTGTTCCCACGGCGCGGCTCATGCGCCTTTGTGCCAGCGTGGTCCGTAGCTCCTAACCACCAACAACACGAAATTCAAATCTGCTGATTTTCGTATACCATACTGGATGTGGTTCACATGATCACAAAATCACCTTGAAATGTGAAATTGCAACATTGATAAGCCGCAGTTTTACGTGAATTTCAAGTTTCAATGAAACAGCCAATCTGGTGATCCATTGATGCCGTTTAGTCAAAAGGACCACTTTGACAATATTCGATAAAGAGTGTGCACAATGTTGTCTATTCGAGCCAAACCCGGCCCAAAACGGATCACAAAGACCAATCTACGGCTTCAACTAAAGCACTAAAACATAGACGCTAAAAATTTAAATTCGGTTGCCCCAGCAACAATTGGCAACTTTAAGACAGTTTGTGGCTTATGACAAGAAATCGGACCGACCGCAAAAAACTCCCCCATTTGCTGATTTTGCAACACGCAAAACCCGTTTTCTTGATCCTCCCAAAACCTGTATTTTCATCGAAAAAGTCGTAAATTTCTGGTTGTGCTTTCAATGGCCTCACAACCATTGTCATCTCTCCATTATTCCTTCATCGTCCACCCATTGGGCAGGAACATCGCCGGTTCTTTGTTTGACAGAATCATGTTCACTCGGGCTCGGTGAAGAAACAATTGTTGGAGACCTCACGCGAGCAATGTTTATCCTGGTCTACTCGTTTTGCATAACCGAGTCGTTTTGCGTAATCTTCTTGACACCTGAGGCTAGATCCTAGGCGTGAAAGCTTTGTGGCTCAGGCCAAAGCTTTGTGTAAGCTCTCGAGGCCTGCAAGTCCGAGACAGCAAATTCGATCTTTGTGTCTTTGAGTTTTGCTTTCTCCTTCCATTTCTCCCTGGTTCAACCTTCGCTGCCTAAGGCTAGATCTCAGGAACTGCCACAAAGAAGCTCGCAATGACATCACTGGAGCCATTTGGCTCTAAGGCACCCATTTAGACGCCATGTAAGGGTTTCCGGGGTCGCCAATGCGCTCGAAGCACCAACTCTTGATTTAGCCGTCTGGAATAAGTGCGAGAGCCAATGCTAGCCGCTCTGCTGGTCCGGTCGTAAATTCTCTGCCTTGCGGTTTTCCGTCGTGACACAAGTATTATAATTCTGTTTAAGCTTTGGCCAATGGGGTGATCTGGCTTGCGACGGAAGGTCAGATTCGTGTAACGCTGGCCAATTGATAAACTTTGATAGCCAGAGCTCAAACCTTGATAAGCCAAAATCGATTTTGTTTAAAATGAGGCATTTTCGACTTAGGCCGACCAATAGTATGTAAGGCATGATTGAAGCTTACACATTCGAGCTCTGCTTCATGTGGCATGCTGAGAGAAGCGCTAACAGGATAAGACCGAAGATCGATTCGGCTATTTGAACAGCAGCAGCTTGGTATATTCTGTTGCGGTTTCGGTAGGACGTGCCGATCGATCTTTTGACAGCATTTGCTGAAGGAGCCATTGGACACTTCTGGACCCCTCCTTCGATGCTGTAACTCTCACATAAAAGAAAAGGGGGTTCAATGTTGCTGTGAGGACTTGTCGAGAATTTGCGGCGCCTCGAGGATTACACCTACTCTATATTCTGGGTGGTCAATTTGTGCCATTTCATGTATGAGCAAAGGGTTGCCCATAATGCTTTTTTTTTTTTTTCTAATGCTATTTTTTTTCTTGTTGGAACCAAAGAGAACGAACTACAAGCTTGCTTTGAAGGATATAGAATCAACACACCCGTTAGATGCTCCATTCCTATTGGGGAGTCTAGCTCGCCTGCTTGAATGCCATATGCCCTCGAAATAGTCCTATTCGTGGGGGGGGGGGATGTTCAATTACTGACACTATTAGATGGTTCTTTGGGTCAAGATCCCAAATTGTCCAATGACGCTCCATCCTTCTGCTTCTAATTGTTGCATAGTATCAGGTTTGAACTTTATACTCCAGTCTGTCTCTGCTCTAGATCCGCCTGCTTTGAAAGCTTTTAAATTTATTTCTTGTCTACAAAAGGACTTGAAGTACTCGTCAAAGGCAAAACTAAACCATAAAACCACGACTATTGCCATTTATCTAGCTCGTCTCCCCAATTCTGCAAAAGTTTCGAAGGACAAGGACTGGAAAATCCTCTGAAAAACGCAGGCCTTATAGATTCAGCATCGGTTTAGGCTAGAACTTTCATGAATGATCCCAAATCAGCCTTTTTGTCGCTTCAACAACAAAACATTTGCTTCCCCAATCCAAACTATGAGCTGCAAAGTCACAAAGGTCGTGCGCGTACCATATTATTCGAACTCACCTCAAGAACGCTGGGGGTCAAGTGTTCTTCCGAATTGGTCCCTTGGCCCAGTTGGTTAAGGCGTGGTGCTAATAACGCCAAGATCAGCAGTTCGATCCTGCTAGGGACCACTTCTCTAAGGGCGTGTGGCGTAGTTGGTAGCGCGTTCGCTTAGCATGCGAAAGGTCTCCGGTTCGAATCCGGACTCGTCCACTTTTTTTTGCAATTACTAAACGAATCGTCATTTTTTTTTTCTATTGTGTATTCGTTATTCATTAAAGCTGTTTCTGGACGTAGGTCCAGTAGTTTTTACGTATGGGGTCGTAGACCTCTGCCAAGAGCTGGTAGTATTTAGCAGCAGTGTCCTTGTTTCCAGCACTCTTCTCGATTTCCGCCAATGTCTCCAAAGCAAACGAGCTTTTGATTGTTTTTGCTTCAATATCCGCCAAGGGCAAGCAGAACAGCCTCAATTCCTCTACGTTCTTCTTTCCTTTTCTGTAAATGCCTCTGAGGTAGTTCCAGGAGGAGGGATTCTGGGGACAAATCTCGATCTTCAGTTTAGCAAACTCGATTTCCGGCTCCACGTTCTTTTGCCAGTCCGAATGGCCAAATTTGAGATAAAACCTGTGTGTCCAGGCGCTGTTGTTTCTCAAATCGGCATCAAGCATCTTTTCCACAAACTGGTTCTCCTCCAGCGATTCGTGGAGGCTGAATCTCTCCACAAACCACTTTCTGTACGACCAAACATGGTGGTTTTTGGAATCCTCGTTTAGCATTTCCTCGAGAATCGGGTGTTCCCTGTGATAATCAAACTTTGACGCCAATTGCTCGTTCTTCAAGATCTCCTCGATGATAAGCTGCCTGTAGTTCCAGATCTGGTAGTTTTTCTCATTGTCCAAGGCCACAAGTTCACACCAATCGAGCTCTTCAAACAAGTCTCTTTTGATCTCCTTGACTATCTTGAATCTGTACTGCCAGGTGGTGTAGTGTGAGGCAAGAAGCTCCACTGCCTTGTCTGTCAATACTAAGGCCTCCTCGTTGTAGACTTTTCGTTCGAGATTTTCTCGCAACTTGCCCATCACGTCCTTGTACTCTTCCGAGTACATTATGTCGCAAAGCATGTTTGGCTATTTTGCGTGTTTTGGGCCTTGGAGTCTTTATATGTTGTAGATGGTTTCATGATACTGCCTAATCCAGAGTTGCAATGGCCCGCGACAATGTCGTGCCTACCTCGGGCCCCAAGGGCAGAGACAAAGGTGTCCAAAGAGAAAAAAATCAAGATTTGGGGACATTTATAAAAAACAGAGCTCAGAAGTGTTTATATTCTAAGTTTTTGGCGTATTTTGCAATCTGTGAGTGGGCATTATGGTGGGCCTGATATGGGAGCGACGACATTAATGGCTGCAAAACGTGCAAGAGGTTTCGTTGATGAGCTATTGAAGGGCGTTGAACGGGAACTGATAATTTCCATGACGTTTAATATAATAGGATTCGCTAAGTCAACTCACAAATTAGTCAATGTTGTCCATTCGTCATGTTAGTAGAAGTTACACATAGTTAAGATGTTAGCGCTAGCAGAGCAAAATCCCACTTGCCCCGAAATGTCGGCAGATGTGGTCAAATCACTCTCAGGGATTCTTTCCATCAGAATAGAGCTATCAGATCACTTTTTTTCAAAATTCTGCAGGCTAATGTGGCTGTCTTGTGGTGAGACCCTGAAGGCAGCAACCAACTGCAACTGAGCTGGAGCAGCACACCGAGAACTTTCCCTGTCAAACTCAAAAGTCTGTTATGCTTGGAGATTTTGATGATTTTTGAAAAAGTTAAGCGCACCTCACTAGCACCATGTACTTGCCGCCTCAGAACCTCCATGCTAGGCGATCTGATTGCCAATCTGAGCCACAATGACAACAGAATCTCCGGGTTTTGCCTGGACTCCTCAATTAGTCAAATGATACAAAAGACTACCTAACTGAGCCGATTGGCTGTCACCATAATCCACCGAGATCCATCCCAGCCATCCACCTCTCACCGCATTACCTCACAACACATAGACCACACACCAAGCCCCCAACCGTTCAAAACCAAATAAACTTATGTTTCTCTCAGCCTCCTCAATTCAATTTCCTTCGTCCCTAAATCTGTGTGACTTTTGATCAATATTTTTGACCTCCCACCTACCTCTTAATAGTGCGCCTGTATCAAACCAATCTACCATGGACTCGCTACCAGACCGCCAGATCCTACTCATAGCGGCCGTTTCGTCAGCTGGCGTCTACTGGATGCTCTCCCTCGTGCTTGTGAAGCTGCAATTGCCGCTCTTGGCTGCCGTTTTCGTCGGTTCCAACATGATCTCCAGAACCAGTGTGTTTCAGAGAGCGATAAGACAGGCGGTGGAAAGTCGGCAGAGACGGCGGCTCAGCTTGTTTGGAAATAGCAGTTCGTCTTCTGAGTCGCTGAGAGGCTTCGAGAGTCTCTCGGACACCGCCAAAATCGAGCTTCTCCTGGCCATGAACTCGCTAGATGCGTATCTGAAAAATAGCAGAAGCCAGAACGCCCGCAGACGCAAATTGTTCAAGTTGCTCTCGTGGAGGCAGCAGAAGATGTGTGAGGAGGCTGGATACCTCGCCAAGTTGAAGCAGATCGACCAGCTTATCGACAAAAACCAGCAAACCATGGACGGTGTGATCTCGTCTGCTAAGACCGAGTACGGACTCACATACAAGGACTTTGCGTTGCTCGAAAAGGAGAAGAATTTGCCAAATACGTCAAGCACGAACTACAGGGTCATTGAGGCGCTCACACACTATGTCAGGGACTGGACGGCCGAGGGAGAGGTGGAGACCGAGCCGCTTTTGGAGTATGTGAAGAACCAGCT
Organism: Candidozyma ruelliae; assembly: GCA_030582895.1. NCBI lineage: Eukaryota > Fungi > Ascomycota > Pichiomycetes > Serinales > Metschnikowiaceae > Candidozyma > Candidozyma ruelliae. Next base: position 152,014 of record JAJMHE010000019.1, on the reverse strand, counting down.
AGGGAAGATTATTCCGGAAGAGGAAGTTGGAGAGACTTGCGTGGTTATTCCTGGATCTGGAGTTGGCAGAGTAGCCCACGAGGTAGCCAATTTCAGAGATTTTGGCGCCGTTTACGCTATAGAGTTTAGCGGGCTCATGCACGCTTGCAACAAGTACATCTACGAGGAAAAAGCCCAGAAAGCGTTTTACCCTTACATCCACCTGTGTCTGAACTTTGTGAAAACGCTGTCCCAGTTCCGTGAAAGGCAGTTGCCGACGCCAGAGCTTCCGTCCAATTTGCACCTCTGTCTTGATGATTTCCGATACTTTTCAATTCCCAACAGGGACAAATACAAGAACGTCGTGGTTGTGACGGTCTTTTTTGTGGACACGGCAGAGAACCTTATAGACTACCTTGACGTGATCAACCAGCTCACCACGCCGTCGAAGCGAAACCCGGTCAAAAACGGCTACTGGGTCAACGTTGGCCCGTTGAAGTACGGAACCGCGGCCCAGGTCGAGCTCAACGTTGAGGAGCTCCAGCAGATCAGGAAAAAGATTGGCTGGAAGGATATGGATGTGAAGAATACGCTTGAAGACAGTGCCAATCGCACCACGGGGTATATTACAGACACGGAGAGCATGTGGCAGGGTTTCTACGGGTTGGCCATGTGGAGCAGCGCCCACCATGGGAATTCTCGGAAGACTTGGTAAGAGGGTAGGGACTTATGAAGCCCAGGAAGGTGATGCTCAATCAACATGATGATTAGGCAAAGGATGGCGATACAGCGAAGAACGGTGATATAATGAGAATAATATGATTAAAGTGATGACAAGGAAAAGAGTGTTTAAGTGCACAATGTCATTGAAACAATGACGCACTTCGATTTCTTGCAAACTGAGGTTTATGCATTGATCAATAATTTACAGCTTTGCAAGCTCAAGTTGCAAAAAGGGTTAACAGTGGACGGTCTACCTACGTTTTCATTACACTTTCCTAAGACTTTTTTTGAGGTGTGATGCTTGCCAAACGATTGAACTGCGATCTTTGAAATCTCTGTATTTCACTGACCGCGGACTACTCTGGATCATGGCTTCGCCTAACGACGCTAAGAAAAGTAAAGAATGCATGATTGAGCTCGTAGTACGAACTGATTTGAGTGCTATTTTATGATTCTCCACATCACACTCACCGTCGACTAAGTCATCACGGCATCGCCGAATTATATTGTCAGTTATCTATGTTTTATCATCAAGCTTCGCTAATGACAGTTGTAATATGATGTTCATGCTAATTCTGTATTTTTATTCTATATTACACTCAACTTCGATGTTTTGCTTCACCTCCTCACCAATGATGCGTCAAAAACTCTCAATATTCTAATTTGCATCTCGGGTTCCACCAATGATGCTCTTTCAAGTGTTCACAACATTTCTGCATTATCAAGCTTCGCCCAATAATGCGTAAAACTCTTCATGTCGACCACTTGCATCATGGCTTCGCCCCTGATGCTCCAGATTGTGTAGATTGACTAAGATGTCTAGCGGGCAATGTCATTCCCCTTGTTGATCTGCACCTTCTTATCCTCACCTCCACTCACAATACCAATCTCCTTGTCCCACGCCACACCTAACACCTTGCCCATTCCCGAATCTCTCTTTATGCTGTACAAAGACTGAGTGGACCTGACGTCCCACACTCTCACGGTTCCATCGTGAGAAGCAGATGCAAACATGTTTGGGTTCGTAGGGCTGGCGGCCAAACTGACCACGAAATTCGTGTGGCCCACGAGCTTTGTCGTTTGTAGCACTGTGGCAGCAGACAGCACTCTGGGGTCGTGAAGATTGATGTGTCTTGCGGAAGAACCGGAAGCGATCAAGTTCACCTCAGGCAACTGCACCACAGAGAGCAACGAGAAGCCCGTGGATCTCGTGTCCACGCACCTCGAGGTGACAAGATCCCACGTCTTCACTGTGTGGTCCTGCGAAACAGAGTAGGCCACGGTCAGATCGGTCAGATCGAAAATCACCCCCTCTACCGGCTGGAGATGGCCCTCCAAAAGAGCCAACGGCGCCCTGTGCTTGACGTTGGCGTCCTTGAGCACCATTCTTCTTCTTTTTTTCAGCGCTGACGATGCAAGATTTGTGGCAGTGTAGGGCTCCACCTTGTACATGTCCTTGGGGTTCGTGGACCACACGCCCACGATGTTGTCCTGACCGGCGGAGAGGATTCTGTGGGATTTTTGGTGGACGTCCAACGCCACAACGGGCGCCTTGTGGGCGTCGAGAATGGCCAAGGTCTTAGCGCTCTCTGGCTCGTCGTCTTCCTGGTCTTCAGCATTGGGGTCCGCCGCCGTCTTCCACAACCGGAGCTGGCGATCGTTACCAGCAGAGACAACCCTGTGAGCGAAAATCCACTTCACAGCACGCACGGGCGCCAGATGGCCCACGTACTGCTTGTCGACCTGGCCCGACATGTTGTATGTTCTGACGACGCCGTCGTAGCTTCCCGAGAGGATCTGGGGGCCGTCAATGTGCGAGCCCGAAATGGAAGTGATGGCGTTTGAGCTGTTGTTGATCGTGTCGACCGAGGAGACCCAGTCTTCATTGCTGAATGAGGCCAAGAACGAAGGCGGAAGAATGGCCCTCGTGTACTCCACGTGCAAGAAGGTTTCGCTCGAGAGGCCGTGTTTCACGAGGTACTCGCTGAGTGAGGTTCTCAAGAGCTGGCCGTCGATCAAGAAGTCGAACGGGATCGGCTTGGAGTCGTCGTCTTCTCTGTGTAGAAGATGGTTGACGATTTCGGAAAGACCGAACCGTTTCAAGGAGGCCGGCACAAACAAGGGGGCGTCCGAAACATGGAGCAGCTCATCCTCCTCTTTCGTGAAAAGGGCGATTTTCACCTGGTCCTCTGCCATTGTGGTGTTGTTTCTGGGGTAGGTGTTGCGATGAGCATCTGGAAAATTCACCAGTCGCATATGCACCACGATGGTGGAGGAAGAGGAAGATGTCAAGGACAAAAAAAAAAAAAAAAGATAGGAGGAAACGTTGTTTCCGTTTTAGTCATATTTGTGTCATTGGGCTTTCTGGGACTTCGGTTTCCGGATTTGGGTTGCCCATGGCTCTTGATTTGGTGCCTAAGGGTTCTATAGTAGTAATGAGACAGACGCATGTGTGAAGTAGATGTGGAACATACAAACTATGAAATACAATCGAGAACTCGAACTGCTACATTGTCTTTTAGCTGCTCTTACTTTGCTGGTGTCTGTGTCATCTGTACTTGCCACTGCTGAGACTCTTGTTTGGGTGTCTAGAGATATCTATGTAGAGATGAGACATCCCCACAACTGTAACCAACGCAAAGAGAAACGACAGCTCAAATCGACGAGGAGGGCCAGAGACTGAGTTTCGGGCTTAGCCTAGAGTTGGTGTCTTCAGATCAGCCCCAGACGTCCTCTTGTGCCAGTAAGGTATGGCTCGATAGTGGAAATTCGTTTCGAAGCTGTTCACACCCGTCTTGTGTCTAAAATTCTGAGCAACTTCTTCCAAAGACCGGAAACGAGGCTTCGCTTACCATGCCCCGGCAATTGCCTTAATCGTAGCCTTGTATATGACGTTTGATGTTGTAGCTTGCGCATGCGCCAGGCCCGATGTCCAACCCCAGCGTCATTTTTTGTTGAATTTGCCCTCTTACAAACAAAGCGACCGTTGAGATCTTCATTTAGGCTCTCTTTTGCTACAGACATTGTGGGCGATTTGTTCTGCCTACCTCGTCTTCACAACACTGCGGTGTGTGCACAAAATGGCTGCAAAAAGAGAAAGTCACTACGGATTCTGAACATTCACATTGAACTGCTATAGCTTTTCTTCGCTCTAAATCACTCAAATCCTCTCTTTCCCCAGTGGAATACCAGAACAAACGAAAAAAAACCCGTTTTCCCGAAGTAGCCGCTTCACGGGCCCCAGCGCCATCTGCCTATGGCTCCCACGGTCCGAAACCCGGCACCAACGCCTCTTTGCGTTCTCGATCCACGAATGTGGCTTATCGTGTCGGACTTTTCGAGTCTCTGGATCTCCCACGAGGCATTGTGGGAAAAAAAGCCCTTCACGAAGCGTTTGAATCGTCTCCAGCGCCGTTTCCGTGTGATTCTCGGAGGCGGAAGAGAGCGCATCCTGGGAAATTTTTGTAATTAAGGAGATGATGGTAGACGAAAGGTTAAAAGTTCGTCGTTTTATTTGTGGACTTTTGGAGGATTTGGGTACTTTCAGCTGTTGATGGTTGTTTGTGGAGTGGTTAATGGCTGCAAAATATGCGCATCCACAGCATGAGGGGATATGTAAGGAACCGACGGTTCACTTGAAGGCTATCAGATGAGTCTACAGTCTGCTTTGCCTTCAAACTCCTCTTGGCTATTTTCTCTTTGTAGCTACTGCCTAGACAAATAGCTGAGGTTGCTGCTTCAAAAGAGCGTCATCCGGTAAGTGCTGAGAGTACCAATGGAAAACCTGAGATCAAGCACAGTGGTGCGGCGTTTTGTTAAATCAAACATAATTAGGCTCTCACAAGTGGTCCTTGAGAGGCACTTACAGCAGAACAGCTCGTGTAACGCATTAGTGAGTCTGCTCCAGAGGACGAAAGCGTGATGATGTCCATAGTCCTTTGAAGCTGGGAGAATTTAAATCTTCCCTCTGGTAGCCTTCAATCGACGGACCCAACTAGATAAGAAAAATTATATATCCGATCTTATAGTAAAGGGTGGTTAGCCGACTGAGGCCACGATGGAACTGGCATATCGGTGGGGGGCTTTTTACCTAAATTTTTACAATTTATAGTTTTTTAAGGTTGGGAAGGAAAATCCGAATCTTCTCCCCAACGACCTTCAATCGACGGATCTAACTAAGAGGGGGAAAAAAAAAAAAAATATCCACGGCGTTTCGTATATTGATAGGCGATCAACGAGATATTCCGTTTTTGGCTCCACCCCACGTCCTACGCACCCTATCTGAAATTGTAACAATGGGCGCTAAACGCTTACATGAGGGATTTATCAAAGGCGTGATGCCCTCTACGACCATATATTCTGCATTTTTCTTTTCTTCTCGTACCACCAATTTGAAAGCAGGCTCAAACCCAGAATGGTACAACGCGATTTGATGGCTTGCAATGACAGTGTAACCGATGGTACGCCCTTAACTTCCTATTCCGTTGGAGCGTCCGAACCAGCTATCTGCTTCCACGGCACAGTGTTCGTACCAGCACCAAAAAGTACTGCAATGCCGCTGTTTGCAGTCAATGTCAGGTACCTCTTGGTATTGGTCTTGTTGGTGTCGTTGTGCCACGTATTTTGATGACTACACTTGGGAACCTGACTTTAAGGGTCCTAGGAAAGGCGACATGCGTCCTGAATACTTCACTTTGAGAAGCCTTATAAGTGTGCGAAGAATCGAAAGGAATACCACGCTCGATTCACTGACAGCAGTGGACTAAGGGTTAATCACAGGGCATTATCGTTTTGATCAAAGCAAAGGCCTCAAGTTCTTCACTTGAGACATGGCTATTTGTGATGTACTATCACATCACCAACTTGAGTGAAAGGAGGGCTTTCAAAGCTCTGTGTGGATATATCATAGCTCTCGAACGGGTGGTCTGCTGGAGTCATTGCAAGGTCCAGTCAGATGTGGTCTTATCCTGTCAGCCAATGACGATTGTCGTGAAGTACGTGCAATGAGACCCGCCATCACACCTCTCACGATTTGTTCTATATTTCTGAGGTAGATAAAAACTTTAGAGTAGAAGTATTGACCTTTTTTCTAACGATATATTAACGATACATTAGAAGGAGCCAGACATCTACTGTCCAGCAGTTACATAGTTATGTAGTAAAAGCCCCTCCATCTTCACGAAAGTGAGTGGTTCCCTCCTCTAAAAGCATAACCCCAGAAAGAGAGTCCTGAGTCGTTCTGAATGGATAAGAAATAGCAAAAGTCCATGTCGTCGGCCTGGTTGACACCGCAAGACGACTGTCAGGTACCTTCAGGACCAAGGAGAAACCATTGAATCATTGTTCAATTGAATTTATGATTATCAATAAATTGGCCTGATGGTGCCTCTTAGACCGTGTCAGGGATAAATGAGGCTTATTCGGTTAGTATTTAAAGATTCCCAATTTCGTTAGTTAGCTAGTAAGTCAATACACAAAAGAGATAACACGCTTAACAACGACCCATGGTGAAAATCAGCACACAATGCATGTTTTGCATGATATCTTCTTTGTGTATCGACTTAATAACTAACTAACGGTAAAGGGGGTATTCAAATACTAGTCGAATAAGCCTTTTCTTATCCCAGACACAGTCCGAGGTCCGAGAGACACGGTCAGGGCCAGTCTTTTGATTATTAGTTTCCATTGAGCAATGGTCCAATAGATTACCTTTGGTCCTGAAGGTATCTGACAATGCATGTTTCAATTACACAGTAGAGACTGCCATCTAAAATCGTAGCTAATTGAGTGCAATTATCGATGAAAGAGAAAAAAACTCTACCGCTAGTTGTACATTGTGGTCTTTTCCACCCGAAATGCTTTTTCTTCACTCATGCAAACTAAAGGCCCTTATTGTCGAAACTAGCACGGCTTCAAACCGGGAGGTTGCAAAACATTTGTCATACTGAGGAAGGTAATACAATTAGCCTACCGATGCGACAATGAAACTGGCATATCGGTGGGGAATAATTTCAGCTGAGAATATAGTCTAAAGCTGGGGAGAAAATTCTGATATTCTCTCTAGCGACCTTCAATCGACGTATCTACCGAAAAAAAGAAAAACCAATCGAGCCAGCACAAAATCAGACGCCCCAGCCAGAATTCGCCTTCATCTTTCAGTAAAATCTAGCGCCTCCAGCATTTTCTTTTTTTTTTTTTTTTTTTTTTGTTTGGACCCTGCCATTCCGCCCGATAGCTTCGTCCCTCGCTCCTCCCGCGGATCAATTAGTCTGACTCTGCCCAGATAAGCGCCGACGTAAAAAGGCGGAAATCCCCAAAAGAACCGAAAAACCTCATAAAGCAAAATCCGACAACCTCTCATTGTCGAACTTTCACTCTTTTCATTCTTTTTTTACTCCACTTTCGGTGCCCACTATCACCCAAATTACCCCATCGGTGCACCTCATCGCCCATCGCACATCGCACAAAATTGAAAATCGTTGATACTACTCGACCTCACCTAGAGCTCACACCAAAACCCACAAAATTCCCAAAATGTCCGACTCAGATGTGCCCATCGAGGTCTCCAAGGTGTTTGACACCATTCTCGTGCTCGACTTCGGCTCGCAGTACTCGCATCTCATCACCAGAAGATTGAGAGAGTTCAACGTTTACGCTGAAATGTTGCCATGCACCCAGAAGATTTCCGAGTTGCTGTGGACCCCCAAGGGTGTGATTTTGTCGGGAGGCCCTTACTCCGTCTACGCTGAGGACGCTCCCCACGTCGACCACGACGTTTTCAAGCTCAACGTGCCTATCTTGGGTATTTGCTACGGTATGCAAGAGTTGGCCTGGATCAACGGCAAAGGCGTGGGCAGAGGCGACAAGAGAGAGTACGGTCCTGCCACTTTGAACGTGGAGGACAAGGACTGCGCTCTTTTCAAGGGCGTGGACCACTCGCAGGTGTGGATGTCCCACGGTGACAAGTTGCACGCCTTGCCTACTGGCTTCAAGACCGTCGCTACCTCCGACAACTCGCCCTTCTGTGCCATTGCGCACGAGAAGGAGCCCATTTTCGGCATCCAGTTCCACCCGGAGGTCACCCACTCCGTCAACGGAAAGACCCTCTTGAGAAACTTCGCCTTGGACATCTGCAAGGCCAACTCGAACTGGTCGATGGAGAACTTCGTCGACACCGAGATCGCCAGAATCCGCAAGTTGGTGGGCCCCACCGCTGAGGTCATTGGTGCCGTTTCCGGCGGTGTGGACTCGACCGTGGGCGCCAAGATCATGAAGGAGGCCATTGGCGACCGTTTCCACGCCATCTACGTCGACAACGGTGTCATGAGAAAGAACGAGACCGAGACTGTCTACAAGACGTTGACGGAGGGCTTGGGCATCAACTTGACCGTTGTGGACGCCTCCGACTTGTTCTTAGGCAGATTGAAGGGCGTCACTGACCCAGAGAAGAAGAGAAAGATCATTGGTAACACTTTTATCCACGTTTTCGAGGAGGAGGCCGCCAAGATCAAGCCAGCGTCCGGCCAGGAGATCGAGTTCCTCTTGCAGGGCACTTTGTACCCCGATGTGATCGAGTCCATCTCGTTTAAGGGTCCCTCCCAGACCATCAAGACCCACCACAACGTGGGCGGTCTTTTGGAGGACATGAAGCTCAAGTTGATCGAGCCCTTGAGAGAGTTGTTCAAGGACGAGGTCCGCCACTTGGGTGAGCTTTTGGGCGTTCCTCACGACCTTGTGTGGAGACACCCATTCCCAGGCCCAGGTCTCGCTATCAGAGTTTTGGGCGAGGTCACCAAGGAGCAGGTGAAGATTGCCAGAGAGGCTGATGCCATTTTCATCGAGGAGATCAAGAAGGCTGGCTTGTACAAGCAGATCTCGCAGGCTTTCGCTGCTCTTTTGCCTGTCAAGTCCGTGGGTGTCATGGGCGACCAGAGAACCTACGAGCAGGTGATTGCCTTGAGAGCCATCGAGACGGTGGACTTCATGACTGCCGACTGGTTTGTGTTTGAGGCTTCTTTCCTCAAGAGAGTTGCCTCTAGAATCGTCAACGAGGTCGACGGTGTTGCTCGTGTCACCTACGACATCACCTCCAAGCCCCCAGCCACCGTGGAGTGGGAATAGACAGCCATAGAAGTTGTTAGGAAATAATATGTGTATTAGTAGACGATGAGGGAGGGAAGGTGTAGAAGTCAACATATTCATGTGGATTATAGAGAATAACTCGACTTCTCAATATGGATCTTAAGAACATCTTAGGTCAACAGGATCGCCGGTATGCCATTTGTGCACCTATTATGCTGGATCGTAACAGATTAATGGGTCTCAGCTAGGGTTAAACCAGCTCCATGCAACAAGGACGAATCTTTTAGGCTCCCTGGATCGAAGCCTCCCAGCACGCATCAGAAATTTGCTGGGATTGCTTAGTTTTTATGAAGAATTCCTCCTCCTTTCATAGAAAGAGATATCACTTGCTTTCAATCCCGCAAGCCAATTGGCAGCGACACAAGAGCAGGTAAGGGGTGCCGCAATACACCAAGCTCAGTGACTCATTCTCAATTAACAGCCTTCTCTATCACCCTTCACGACCTCGTTTGCCGAAGAACTGTGGCTATTAGCATGTCATTATCATGTGAGATGCTCAAAAGAAAGCTATCTCGACTTGTGTCTGAGCCAATTCCCGGCTTCTTTCCGTTCTTGAACCTGTACCACTGGTTGAACTGAAATGTCTTTTGGTCCTCCTCGTCCAACGTTTTGAACACAGCTTCCTTGGCAGCCCAGCTGCCTGCTATAAAACGAGCCGTAGCATCCTGATTTAGCGAATTCAATTGGCTGATTTCACGGGGATGGAGGATTCGCCGAAATAGTCTTTCCGAGAAGTCATTGCCTTTCGATAGAAGACGTGAAAGCCGCAGAATGTGAACAAGATCCACTCCTAGACCCGCTATCATTGTGGTGATGTTCATCGCACTTGTAGATATGGGTTCTGAGTGCACACCCAAGGAAGTGGGTTTCGATCTTTTTGGAGAGAATAATTTTTTTTGGAAATATCATTTCTCATAAAATCTTAAAGCACCGTCCAGTCCATTCCGGCTACGTTACATTGCTAGGTTACAATGTGTTGGAATTGGCTCGATGGACTTGACTGTGGAGCGTTTGCAGGATTTTGCAGCCATCGGTCTGGCTCTGTCGGATCCATGGTTCAGGAGACAGTGAAACGAAGTATTCATCAAGAGTAGGAGATCTTCATCGAGGCTGAATTTGAGTTTCTCCTGGACCAAACCAAAATCAAATTGCAGGTCATGCCTTTATTCCTCGAGAGTGATGGCCTTGTGGGAGGTGTCTTGCAGCCTCTCGTCAAGTACCGTCCAACTATTCCAAAAGATGACAGAAAATACCAATGGAATACTAAAGGAAGTCTTTTGGAGAGAAGTAAAATCTGGGCTTCAACGACCTGCCTAGTCAATCGTGGGAGGCTGGTCCTATGTTGCAGCCACACCGTTCACAATGAGTCACAACTCGAGCTGACGATAACCCTGCTCAAAACGCCCGAGAGTTGTAGATTACAGTTTACCCAGCACGTTCAGCTCTACAACAGTTATTCTGACCCTTTCTTCTTCTTCTCTTTTCACCTTTCTTCCTTCCTGCTTCTACCAGATCTGGCACTGCAATTGCAGCCATTCCCACATGGCCCACCTCTCCACGCCAACTCCGCCACCAGCAGTCGAAACCGAGCAGTTCTCGGCTTACCTCATTACTCTTTCGTTCTCTTGCCAATAACCCAAAAATCTTCTAAAAAAATTCCATTCGCTCAAATCCACCTCGTGGTCCATCTACATCGCTCTTCGCACTGAAAAACTCCACCATCACCACTTCACCTCCACCATGGCGTCCTCCGTTCCCGGCCCGGTGCCGCTTCCGGACTCCCGCTACGACCTCTCCACATACTGGGGCCGTGTCAAGCACTGTGCCGAAATCTCAGACCCGACGATGCTCCTCAACTCGTCGTCAGACATCGAAAGAGCCAAAAGAGTGGTTTGGGACTACCGTAACGGCGTCACGCCGAAGCTCACGCCCGAGTTGTGGAAATCCAAGAAGATCTTGGACTCTGCGTTGCACCCAGACACGGGAGAGACCGTGTTCTTGCCGTTCAGAATGAGCTCGTGCGTGCTTTCCAACTTGGTGGTTACTGCTGGTATGCTAACCCCAGGCCTTGGAACGGCAGGAACGGTGTTCTGGCAGGTGGCCAACCAGTCGTTGAACGTTGCTATCAACATCTCAAATGCCAACAAGTCTCACCCATTGACGAACAAGCAGATCGCTACGAACTACGCTATGGCGGTCACGGCGTCCTGTTCGGTCGCTTTGGGGCTCAATGCGGTTGTTCCTCGGCTCAGGTCGCTCAAGCCCAACACGAAGATGATTTTGGGCCGGTTGGTGCCTTTTGCCGCCGTGGTGCTGGCGGGAATTGCCAATGTGTTCTTGATGAGAAGCCAGGAGTTGAAAAACGGCATTGACGTCTTCGACAAGGACGGCAACGACTTGGGGTCTTCGAAAAAAGCCGCTTTTTATGCTGTGGGAGAGACTGCCGCCAGCCGTGTCATCAACGCCACTCCAGTGATGGCCGTGCCGCCTTTGATTTTGGTCAGATTGCAGAGAACGAGGTTCCTCAAGGGCAAGTCGAAGTTGTTCGAAACGGCGGTCAATATTGGCCTCATTTTCGTCACTTCGCTCATAGCATTGCCCCCAGCGCTTGCCGTGTTCCCTCAGCGCCAGACCATGGCTGCTGACAAGTTGGAGGAGAAGTTTCACAACTTGAAGGACAAGGAGGGCAAGCGGATTGAGTTTGTGGAGTTCAATAGAGGTATCTAGATATTTATAGGATTGTATGCTGTTTGAATAATTGGATGCTTCCAACTTGTGGGGCATTAGCTAGAGCCTTCACGAATAATTTTGAAGCCTGATATATGATGTACAATGTAGGTGTCTAGGTATCTATAGTATTATATGCTATATTAGGATTTTCTGGACGCTTCCATCTCTTAGGGAATTCACCGATACCTACCCTAATTCTGTTAACCAGACTTTCAAATTATTAAGTTCCAACATCTTGCTCTCTGAACAGCGCCTTTTTCTAAATTTTCTCGGTTTTTTGTTCTTCAACTGCTCACCAGAACCTCCACTCTGCGATCTTTGAGGCTCCGATAGCCTCCTCTATGTGCTCCCTGCTCTCGTGGGCAATGAATTGCTCAGAAGAGAAGAGCTCAGGAACACTGCTATCCTTGAGCAGCAAAACGCCCACGCCCTTTCCACCCAATTGCGCTTCAAACGTCTCATACCCGTGTTTCTCAAACTCAGCAGTAGCCTTCGCCAAGGCATCCTTGTTCACATCTTCTGGTAGTAGCGTAATGGCGCATCCTCCGCCACCGGCCCCGGTCAATTTGGTCGCTCCGATCTTGTGGGTGTCGCCAATGGCTCTGATAGTCTCAAGGGCAGGGTGTGAAACCCCAAGAGAAACCAACAAACCGTGGTTTATGTTGAAAAGCTCGCTCAACTTCTTCGTGTCAGCTGAGGGCTGGAGCATCTCCTGGTATGCATCCTGTGCAATTTCGCCCATGGCCAGAAGAATGTGCTCTGCAGATTGAGGGTACTTGGATCTCAAGGCAGCCACACCGCCCACCAAGTCTGCGGTGCTTCTAGGGATTTTTGTGTTTGTGAGGAGAAGGTTGAGACCACGGAAGTTCCTTAAGTTGGTTCGAACAGCCACGTTACCAGGACCGCCGTAGCGCTGATACAACACAGCGCCTCCGTGTGTAGCCACAGCATTGTCGATTCCGCTTGGATTACCATGGAAACACTTCTCTCCCATCAAAGACCAAGCATCAATGAAATTGGAGTCTGCGGTTCCGCCTCCGTGGTGCTTGCTTTCAGCAGTGTGAGTAGGAAGCTCGACGTGTTTTCCCAAGATTGCAAGCGCAGTGGAGAGGGAAACAGAAACCGAGGCAGATGAGCCCAAACCAGCGCCAATTGGCAACGTGGAACGGATCACAAAGTGGCAGCCTGGAACTTCTGGACCACATAAGATCGAGTATAGGTACAAGAAACAGCGACAGGTGATGTAGGTACGTTGATCTTCCATGTCCAAAAGATCAGACAACAGGTCTAGGATCTCTGGAACCAACTCGTCTGTGGCGTAGGGCTTTCCTTCGTGTTTCTCCACATACTTGCTGATTCTTTCCCACGGTATATCCTGTCTCTTCCACAGCTGCTTGAGCGAAATGTCGGGAAACTCGAGACTGATCTCATCTGGATCTTGACTTGGGTTCACAAGGAGATAAGCTCTGAGGCTTAGCGCCGCAGCAATAGCAGGCTGGCCATAAACAGTAGAGTGTTCACCAAAAAGAATGACTTTTCCGGGGGCGGAAACATAGAACGCTGAGCTCATGCCTCTGAGTGCGTTCAATAATTCTTTTCAGAATATACGACCTTCGCGTAACATCAACACTTTTCTGTGCACGCCTTTTGCAGCCAACCTCAGCTGAGATATTCTTTGAGCTCGGTTATTTCCAGAATGAGGCTTTTAACGAATTCGTCGTGTGCTGCTCCGTGCTTTTTGAGGATTTTGGCCTCGTCAGGCGTGCTGGGAACAATAATGGAAGACAAAAACTTGGGGTGTTTGAGCAAGTTGTTGATGTAGTCAAGTAGGTCGTCTCTCTTTTGGGGAGTTTCCAAACCTGGAAGGATCGCCATGTCAATGCTGGTTGGCGACTCGCTTGAGATATTCTCAGCCTTGGCAATCTCGCTCAAAATTTGGTACAAGTGCAAGATTTGAGTTGTTTCCCACGTAAGAGCTGAGGAAACGCGTAACGACAGCGAGTCTTTGGCCCAACTCTCGATGCCAAAGTTGATTTGCTTACCAAAGCATCTAATAGTGTTGAAGATCTCGGTTTTGTTCCCCGGTCTCACAAGCGTAGCGGAAAGAATTGGGAGAATGCCGTTGGTCCAGTTCCGGTGGAGCTGAGGAGAGTTCTCGATAGTAATTCCACCTTCACGCAATGGCTGTGAAATCACGCTCTCTCTGATGACCATGAAACCGCTTCTATTCACGAATCTGTCCGCAAAAATGCTCACAGAAAGGAGAAGCTGCACGAACATAAGAGTCAAGTGAGAGAATATTGGCTCTTCGTTGACAAGAATCAAGTGTGAAAACGAGTAGAGACTAAGGAAATTGTCCACCGTTTTGTGAGAAGCCAACGAATCAGCGAGCTTGGATTGAAGTGACTCGGGAATGTTGAGAGAAACGAAGCACTTAAAAATCGAAATCACCAAACGCAAGTCGTTGAGAAGCTCCGCCAAGTCCTTTGACTCGTGGGTCTTGTCTGTGCGAGAAAGATAGACATCGTTTTGAAGACGAACGATGATCAGCCTCGAGCCCTCCGAGACAACTCGGTTGAAGAAATCTTGGAGTACACTGAACTTTGAAATCACAACCTCGTGGTCATCACTGAGGGCAGAAAGAGCTATGTGGGCCAATCTCAAGATAGCACGCTGTGTGACCGAAATGAGCGCATCCGGCTCAGAAACACTAAGCATGCTTGCAGCTTTTTCTATGATATCAAGCGCCAAACGACTGTCTTTTTGTGAACCCTCGACAGAGTTGTATGTTTGTGACAAGAGGAATGCGAGCTCCACACGCTCCAATCTGAGCTGAGTTGCAGTGGCGATTATGTACGACTCCTCGACAGCATTCATTGTGAGAATCTTTGGAGTAAGATCGACATACTGTTTGAGCTCTTTAGTAGGCTGTCTGCGACACAAGGCCGTAATCAAAGCGCCGTAGGATTTAGCTATAGCGACCTGAGAGTAGTAATTCTGGACGCGACCACTCCAATCTGTGAGCTGTATTCTCATGCTTGGCCAGTTGGATTCGTTCGAGAAGAACTGGTCCATCATATCAATGTCGTACATCCCGTTGATGCTGAATCTGTTTCTCTTTTTGACTGATGCTGTGAATTGTGCCAAACTGTACTTGAAGCTTTCCTCAAACTGCAATGAGAGTGTCAGAAGAACTGGGCCCTTCTTAAAAGTAGGGAACAAACGGTCGGGGACTCTCGAAACAAACGAGGCGTCATACAAAAGCTCCTTCACGATCAAGCTCTTAATCTTTTCGTTTTTGGTGGTGAAGAGAACAAGCGACAAGATCTCGGCAGCCTTAGCTAACACTTTGTTGTCGTAGCAAGAAGCAATGAGATCGTCGGAGGTAATCAAAGCTATCGATTCTTGCACGTCATCCTTCAAAAGCTCAATCATTTTCTTCACGAAGCTTTCGTCGCTATTGTCCTCACTTGCAATTGTCCACGAATTGAACGCCAATGAGATCGCATCAAGCAAGTGCGCCGTGACAGAAGGAGGGTAGTATCTGATCTCGCTGACATTCTTTTTGAGCACAGAGAGAAGTGATATGGTAAGAGGTGACTCACTTTGTGAGCCCTTGAAGATGTCTCTTCCGCTGATCAACAAGACAGAAAGACCTTCCTGACGTGCATCCAAAATTGAGCAAAGAAGGTCATAGATCGCTATCCTGATACTGAAATCATCAAACAGATTCTTCAAGTCAGCCGCTAAGGAGTGCAAGAAGATTCGAGAATAATCACGTCCCAAGTGAGATAACATTGATGGCATTTGCTCTCCGTCCCACGCGTTGCTGGTCAATGCTGTGATAAGCTCTAAGATAGGCTTTCTGAACGAGCCTCTGGAGTAGATCTTGACCAAGTTGGGGAGTTGTGAGAAGAGTTGTTTTTCAAATTGTGAGGGTTTACCGCTGATCAGGTTTCTTGTCGATACCAAGACCTTTGCAAAAGTCAATGCACTGACTACCCAATGCCTGGAATAGGTGCCCGTGACATCTCTGAAATCGTAGTAATTCACAGACGAGGCCACCGAGGATATCATTTTGAAGATTGGAACAGTAGCGCGAGCTGGACCATTTTCAGCCGCTAAAAATGCTGCCGTGATTTTCGAAGCGCAAGCAATGAACTCTTTAACTGGTGTTGGCTCGCCCTGACTTTTAGCATTGAGATCGCCAATTGTGACGAGAATTCGACTGAATACATTTGAAAGCAAAATGCCCAATTCAAGTTTCTGTAGGCCATCGTTGAAATTGCAGTTCACAAAACTCTCAAAGACTGTTATTGAGTGATCAATCATTACACTGAGAACTTCGCTCTTGAGCTCCTCAGGGTAGTCACGCTTGTTGGAGATGCAGTTTTCGGCCAAGGTACCAATGAACTTGGTCAATGCCACTGTGAAGTGGAAGGAGCCTCGATTCGCTTCGATAGACCCAAAGATTATAGACATAAATGGCTCCTTGCTAGCACGGGGCAACAAGGATGATTTTGCAAGGTATGGCCAAATGCGTGAAGAGTATAAAGGCATTATGCTAGTGAGGATCTTGATGACTTTAGTCAGCACTTCTGTGTCACGGTTGTGCAAGCCTTGTTCAAGAAGCCTGAAGAGGATCTCGATAACGTCAGAGTCATCAATGTAGGCCGACATGGCATCTAGAGCAATCTGTAGATCTGAATGCTCGACTTGGTTGCTGGTTTGAACGAGTAAATGAAGCATGTCGTTGAGAATGAGCATCTTCTGGGTGTCTGCGACGTCAAAAGTATTGGAAATGTTTTGCACGATTCTTCCCAAGAATGCCCAGCCGCTGTATTTGTACAAGAAGGTAACAAGAACCTTGTTCTCCTCTCCTGATGCGATGACTTTTGCCTTAGTGTTGTAACCAAGAACAAGTGACAACTTGTTGTTGATCTCATATGGCGGGTAAAGGTCGACCGTTTCGTTGAGTTTCATGAGGTCAGTGTTTTCAGAGTCAATATCACAAAGTCGACCAAACTCCTCCTTATCGAAGACTGACATGTATGACTTGAGCTCGCGGAATTCACTGAGGGCAAAGCTTCCATTGATGGAGGATAATTTAAGGTATGGGGAAATGCTGACTGGGAATTTTGCACGAGACAAAACAATGGCGTTGATTACCTCAGGATTTTCATAAAATCGTTCGATAACTGCCGGTGGTGCCAAGCTGAGCACCTCTTGCACACATGTGGCTGTATCAACATTCATAGGCATGAGAGGCAATGCAATCATTAGTAGGTCAGACAAGACAATGGAGTAGATTTCGTCAAAATGGAGGAAGCGGTTGATTTCCCTGATATCCTGAAAAACGTTGCCCTCTTCGAGAAATTTGGTGAAGAATGATATGCTAGCGTTGATGTCATCGAGTGGTAGCACTTTGCTAAATTCTCTTTGCGCCCCGGCGAATTCCTCAACCACTATAGCTTTTTTGTATAGCATGATGAGCCATGCGTAGTTCACTATGGAGTTGACGCTATTCGTGGAGATGATGTCGTTCACGTACTTGAATGTGTTGCCATCGTTCACGTACAGAGGAGATGCAGGCTCAAATAGGTTCTTGAGGTCCAATACCTCCAAGGACACTATGGTAGCCAAAGATTGTAGCAAGACAAAACACTCCTTATTGGTTACGGACGAGCCCAAGTCGACAATGAAATTCGTTTCTTGCATGAACTCAAACCATTTGCGTACGGGAACAGTGCTCACTGGATAAATGAGGATCTCACAGAGAAGCGACAATAGCTCCAGCATGAAAAGCAAGCTCTCTGTGTAAATAATCTCGTCTAGCTCGTCAGAAACGCCTGTCTTGTACGAGCCGGACACAATCGCGCGAGCCACTTCTCTGATCGAGTCAATTGCCAGATCACAGTACTTGCTGTGTAGCACCAACGACTTGCCCAAATTGCGGATTGTGGAGGTAGCGCTTTCACTGAATCTTCTGTTAAGACACTCTTTGGCGATCAGGAGCACGGTTCTCCGTTCTCTCAAGATCACAGACGCATACATGGCGATTCTCGATTTCTCCTCAATGTCGTCTTTATCGTCCCGGAGGCGTGTGTTCAACAAACTTGTGCTGGCCTTCTTGTCCTCCAATTCTGGTCTTCTGGCCTGGGTCTGCGTGATGACCCTCAAGGCCTCTTTGGGGTCCACATGTAAAATCTGTGCAACCTTGTTGGCGATTTTGACGTTCTTTTCCACGTCCACGAACAAAACGCCCCGCAAAGTCATGTCCTTTGTAGTATCTATGTCCTTATGCGAAGCAGCTCTGAACGGATCTGCCAGCGTGATCACCTCGCTCAGGTGCAAGAGAAACTCATCTAGAGCATCAAGAATGTGCAACAGTGGTGTTTCTCTTATTAGGGTCAATGCGGAACCAAAAGTCCACAGTGCTGTTTGTTCCATGGGTCTGAGCCCCTGGGAACGAGCTAGAGAATTGGAAGCAGGCATTTTCCAATTTTGCTCGACACTGTTTGTTTACGATGGTTGCAACTATGGTTTTTTTCGTTGTTGATATTGGTGCGCACACATATATCTACAGCAGAGAAAGAGAGTTTGTGGAGAGGAGGGGCATAAGAAGAATCTTTGATTTTTTGTTATGTGCTTAGATTGATTACTATGTGTCTGGGGTGATACGATTTTGAGAAAAGTTTTGAGGAAGGTGTGGCGCCCAGGATCAATGGCTGCAAATGTGTGAGAACAACCACTTCAAGCAAGCCAGGGCACCGATAAACCCAATCCGTGAGTTGATTTTGTCCTTTGTCAGGCAAAAGTACAGGAGATTGAAACTCTGAGTTTTGGTATCAACCTGGTATGCGATCAAAATATTGACGCATCTATACCATGCCCCATCATAACCTAGCACCTGAGGACTGGATTTCAACTGAGAAATGCAGCAGGGAAGAGACTCCTCCCTCAAGAACCAAGTCCATGGTCAAGCCAAGGTAAGCTTGGTTCTCAGACTCCACTGAGCAATTGCCGCTAAAAGGCTGCAATTGAAACATTCGAACACAACCCCACTTATTGCATGTCTGACTAAAAGCTAGCGGATTCATCTCTCTCGTGAAGCTCTCCAATTGACCGCTTCAATTGGCCGCCTAGTAGTAGAAGCTCTTGTGCACATGGTCCGGAATAAGCGCATCGGTGACCGCAGCGGCCACAATCACACTGTCATTGAACTCGAACGCCTTCTTGTGTCCTGGAGTGCCCGCCAAAGTCACATTTTCGATCGAAGCGCCCTTCCTCTCAGCGTTCCCCTCCACGAGCTTCCTCCACTCTCTGTGGCACTCCTCAATCACCCTCCATGTCTCTTCAGCACCGAGAAACTCCCCATTGAGCGCAAACACGTTCTCGGGCTTCCCGTCTGGCTTCTTGTAGTCCTTGAACCACTGCTTGGTGGCCTCCAAAAGACGAGGGCACTTGTTCTCCACATCTGAAATATCATTGAGCTCAGGAGCCATCTCGTCGTCAACGCTGATCGCTATCACCTTCCAGTCCAACTCCCCGTCGTCCACCAACGCTATGGAGCCTAGGATCTTGACTGTGGTGATCGTGCCGGTGGGGAGAATCCTCGATCCGATCTCACACACGTCCAATGGGTCTCCGTCTCCATACAAGTCCTGGATGGCACTCTTGTGGTTTGGGTCTTCCCAGGTTTGCGGAATAGCGCCGTAGTTGTGAATGTACCCGTGGTACGGGAACAAATTCCGCACGAAGCGAACCTCGTCCTTCTTGACATCCTGAACAATCGGGTTCCCAGGCTGCTTCAAGTCGATCTCGAACTTCCCGTTCAGCCATCTGGGCACCTCGACCACCATCGTGACAGTCCTGTCCTGCTTGTTCAACTTCAAGGGCACATCGTGGAAGTACGAAAGCACCTTGTCCGTGTTGGCGTCCACAGCGTAGTTCTTGTACTCTTTGGTGTATTTTGCACCGATGGTGATGGATTTGTAGTTTTGCACCGAGGAGCTCAGTCTGAGGTGGTTTTTCATGAGCTGGAGCCTAGGCCCCGCCCGGGAGCTTCCTGTGGAGGTCATGTGGTGAAAAGCTCGAGTGAGTGTGCCAATCCTGGGGTACATGGGCTATATAAGTGTGATTTTGGTTATCTCCACCCGCATTTATATCCGCGGTCCAGGTGGGGGCCCACACTGGCCAAAGAATTTGACAATGAGATTTGGGACTTTTGACAAGTAACGGATAAGACGTTTGTAGAATTGTTTTTAGAATTTGCTTCTTTTTTACTTCGTTGACGTCATGGTTGGGGACGCTTAATGCGCATCTGCTTTTGCACTTTGTGGAAGATATGAGCAGAAGCAACGTGAAAAACCGTAATCTAGGAAATTTGCAAATTTGGGATCTTTTTCACAGTTCTTTCAAAATCATCTACAATTCACGAAATTGATAGAGATCCGGCTTTTTCGAACTGAGAATGCCTCATTCGGCGTAATTCTGTCTGTTCTCTTCTCCATAGTGAAAAATAGCATACGCCAGGGAATATGGGTGCGCTTC
The DNA here is from genome assembly GCA_030582895.1 of Candidozyma ruelliae. NCBI lineage: Eukaryota > Fungi > Ascomycota > Pichiomycetes > Serinales > Metschnikowiaceae > Candidozyma > Candidozyma ruelliae. The sequence goes on along the minus strand of JAJMHE010000019.1, from coordinate 131,887 downwards.
TAAGACCATTTTAGCATATTGACTCTTGCGAAAAAGTTGGATCTCTATTTATGTGATTTCTTTTCGAATTCTTCTACGTAAATTTTCGTACTTTTGCTGCTTCGGGTTGAAGGCGATTCCATTTCGTAGGGCTATGGACTCGGTAGCCAATGTGTGGGTGCAAACCTTGATGTCCTACAAGCATTTCACGTAATTTACCAAAGAAGTCATTCATTATCACCAAAACCTTATCGTAGCCCGTTAGAGCTGCAAACTAAGCTTAGACTGCAAACTAAGCTTAGACTGCAAACTAAGCTTAGACAACCTCCCAAAACTCCTCTACACCACCTTTGTCCTTCCGTATAATGCAATGTATAGGTCATATCTAAAGATACAAATCTACTGGGTTAAATGGGCTCTCACCCGTTATAGTGGCGACTTCCCGAGGAACTGCGGCTTGCACCTGTCGTTGAAACCCGAGTTCTCGTCTGTCACCTCGATGACTTTCATATTGTTTTCGATCTCCTGCTTCGACCACCCATAAGGATCTCTGGGAATCCACAATTTGGGCATTTTGGCGCCAATGGCGGGCTCGTCGTAAGCATGCGGGTCATCTTCAACCTCCTCTTCCATATTGTATGTAGCTGGTATCATTCTCTTGGCGTGTCTGAAGTTCAAAAACACATCGGGACGAAGGAAGCGAACCAAGACGTTCTTCGACTCGGTTGTCTTGAAATCACGATCTGCCAATAAGGGCACGAGATTCTGGCCGCCAGCCAACTGGTCAGTTTCCTCGAGCACTTTCTCCTTGTCTTCCTTGTCTTCTTCAAGAATCTTGGGCTTGTTCGTCTTCTTGTCCAAAACCTTTCTCCTGAAGTCAGATTCTCCACGGAACGAGACAGTCTGAGAGAAGCCGTCCAACGGCTTCATGCAGTCGATTGGAAGAACGGTGGTCAAGCGTCCAAAGGCATCAAGCAAGTTTTTGTGACAGAATGCTGTGAAAGCTAAGCCAATGGCTTGCAAAACCACACAGCCCCATCCTTTACCTACAACAAACAAAGCCAACAAACAGACCTGGCCCAAGTAGAGTCCCGTGAAGGTCTGGAACAACGCACGTGGATAGTGCAAGCCTCTGTTGTCTGCGGACTCCACAAAGCAGTATGCCAAGTTGTGGCCATAAGCTATGGTGGTCAAAACGAATGCTGCAAGGGCAAACAACAAAATCATTGGAGCGATGATGGAGAACGTAATAGTGATGGACGCCAAGTTGGTGAAAATGGGGAAGGTGGTACCCCAGGCCATGGAGCCCAATCCGGAAAACCGGTTCCACTTCTTCCTGATTGTTTTGTCGAAAAGAGCACCCAAGATGTAGAACAAAAAGAACGTCACAACCTGGAACAAAGCACCACCGGTGATCGTGAAGCCCTGCAAAACAAGATACGATATGAAGAAGTTGGACGATCTGGGCAAGTTTGCAGCCAATAGATCCATAGCAGACGCGGGATGGTTCATGATTTGGGTCACCACTGCAGTGGCAGAGGACGCCAAAGCCGTGATAAGGAAACTGTTCACTGTCAAGAACCCAAAGTAGCAGCTCTGAGTGAACATCTCGGTCTGCTGGACAGAAACGCAGCCCGCAATTTTCGCCATGCCCCTAATGAACATGGGCAAGATCGTCATCAACAAGCTCAACATGATGGTGGGCAACAAACCCGTGATCACACCAAGCAACCAGTCGGGCATGTTCTGGATCCACCTCAACCAGGTAAGCTTTTCGGTCAAATTGTTAACATTCGAAATCACACCGACAAATGCCACAGGGATGGCCCAGAAAATCACCAACGCTATCACCGCAGCCAGTGCAAGGAGCTTTCTGACGATTCTCTCCCACCAAAATAGACGCATGTTGCCCCAGTCAATGTCGCCAGGGTTGTAGCCAATATAGGCCGGAGACATTCTCATAGGCGTGTGGTGAACGACAGACTGGAACGCCAACTGGGCGTGGTACTGGTCCTCGAATTCGACAAAAAGCGAGTTTTTTGGCCTGGCGAGTCTGTGGTTCTTTTGGAGCTTGGTAACCTCCAGATCGAGTTCTTGGAGTCTCTGGCGGCACCATTCGATTTTATCGACCTTTTTCGAGAAGAAACCTCCCTCCTTTTTCCGGGGCCGCTTATTTTCCGGCACCCATGAGTTGATGTCGTCTGGATTTTCAACCTGGATTCCCTTTTTCTCAGCCTTCTTTCTGGCCTTCATGGCCCTAGTCAAAAGCTGGTGCTCAGCGGCCTCCAACTGCATGGCCACCAGCTCTCTTTCCCTGACCTTGAATGCCAACTTCCTGACGTTTCTGGCCACGTAGATCCGCTTAATGCCGTTAAACAACTTGATAAATTGCTTCTCGTCGAGAAAAGCGTCAGGCACAGACTGAAACAAGACGGTTCGGGACGCCAACTTGTTGGCGTATCTGGGGGACGACAATACGGCCGCCCGTAGCGAGTTAAAGAAGAAAAGCTCTCTGTAGATCACGTAAATCACGCCGCCATAGTAGATCCACGACATGAAAGCGTGAGCATAGTACCTTTGCGGGTGTTTCACATTGGCAAACGACAACTGGTCCAAGCCCGTGTGGTGGTTTCCGTTTGTGGCATTGACAGGGAGCAAAATCACCCACGTCAACATTCCAAACAAAAACGTCAATGCAAAGATCGTGAGGTATCTGAGAAAGAAGTAGCCGTCCAACCCACACTGCTGGAGAATGAAAGACTGTGGTTTTGTGAGCAAGACAAAGATCCACCTGACGGGGTCAAGCGGCAACGGCTCGGGTTTTTTCTCCTCGGGCACCAAATCGAACGACGATTTCGGCGAGTAGATTCGCTTGAATCTGAGTCTAAGCACTAAGAAGGCACCCACGAAACTGCCCATGAGGATGGCGTTCGACGTCAACGTCACCAACACGGCTGACGTCGACGTGCTTTGGTTTTCGACATCAGTCATAGTGAAGGATCAAAGAAATATTGGGGTTTTTGCAAAGAAAGGAGTAGTTTTTGAAGCAAGAGTCTAGCAATTGATTTGTATAGGCTTGGAACGCAGGCATAGAAGATGGGTGTGTGCAGGATAAGACAGCATTGTGCTGCAGGGTTAGGTAATGGTGGAGGGAGAGGCAGGGGTGTAAGGGTGTGGGAAGGGAAGGAACAGGCGGGAGGAAGGTGACAAATACAGAAAGTATAGAGTTTTCGATTTTCGAAATTTGGCTCAAATTTGGCCAAAACTGACTGGGAAAACAGGTTTCTCGGTAAGGGTTCGTGCGTGGACGCCCCGTCAGGGCTCGCAACCCGATGAGGCTTTCACCGTGGATGATCGAAGACTCGTGAACTTTGAAATTGGCGTTTTTTTTTGGGAATTTGCTATTTTTGATTTGGGCGGCGAGGCAGAAAGGGCAATTGCGCGTGGGAAACTCGGAAGTGACCCTCAAGCGAGGAAAAACGGAATTCGTGAAAAAGAAAGTCTTAGTTATGAGCTCAAGGCTTTTTTGAATCGCGAATGTTTCACTCGTCTGAGGTTGCACCCAAACGCTGCTAGACGAGAAGCAGTCTAGAATGGCAAAAGAAAAAAAAAAAAAAAAAAGAAAAAGGTAAATCAATGAAGACTAGGTGGATTCAGCTGGAATTGAGTTTGTTTAGTGTATTTGTCATATTTGTGATAAGACAAGTAAGACTAGTCTTTGTAGGTGGTGGCTAATTCGATCGCATAGCCTCACTATGAGGCAGTGACCGGCTGAGAGATTCTTGATATCGGCTAATCGCTTAAACTCAATTTCTACCATATTCAAACACGTAAAAATCTGCGAATTCGAGTCTCCGTCATGAAAAACTTCCAGAAAGGATCTTCTAATATGTCAATAGTATGCTACGACTGGCGAGGTATGGAATTTTGGGTTTTAATCGATAAGATCCATTGACCAATGAATCAACAGTTATTCAATGAGACCGCCAAGTAATTGTGATTGGGACTCTCCTAAGCGCCAAATAAAGAGGCTGGTTCACCAACCAAAGAAGGACTTACAAAATTAGTTACATCAAGCGTTACACACAGTAAAAAGAGACATCTACGCTTGACAGTACTCCCAACTAGGATGTGACTTAACGAGGTTCAGAAAGATTCTACCTCAAACAGAAGACGCCTCGGAAAGAAATCAGTAATTGCAGAACCTTGTGAGCCTTGAGGCTGACTCTTACTCTCCTTTCTTCCTTATCTCTATATTACAGATGCTGTCGTGCTATTTACATTCTATAAGTACACCCCTCAATCTTCGAGCTCAACAGTAAGCTCATTCTCTATCATGTCTATCTTTTTCACCTTGAAACGAGGCTTTACCACCATCCCAACCTCATACTCACCGCTGTCAAAAAGCTTCTTCACTTTAGTATTTGCAACAATCTTGGTCTTGATCAGGTTGAAGTACGCAAGTTTGCAGCTGATGTCACCTCTTTTGGCATCACTCAACAACAAAAACTCGAACTCTATAGGGTCACTGATGGCCCCCTTTTGCAAATCCTCAAAATATTGCCTGAGGAAGCTTCCTTGCCAGAAACGGATCGAGGCCTTCTCTGCCTGCTTATTAACGAACAGGCATATCTGGAGATGATTCGCGAGGTAGGCCAAGTTGTTCTTGTCCATCTTCATCTCTCCCTTGTTCACGAGGTAGTCTCCACACATCCAGTGGTTGATCATGTCAGCGTATCTTCTTAAAGGCGACGTAAAATGAGAGTAGCTCGAAAGCCCAAGAGACTCGTGGCCTCTAGAGTTTGCCTCGTAGTTTGCAGCCGTCATAAACTTCCCGAGGTCAGACATCTCTTGCACTGTCATCTTGTGCCCGTCTTTCGAGCGGCACTTATCCATAATCTCCTTAATCTCAGCAGAGACACCATTGCTTAGCTTCAATTCTTGAGTTCTCAAAATTATGGGAATATTCTTCTTGCGGGCAAACTCTGATGCTGCGTGATTGGCAGTCACCATGAAGTTCGAGACAAGCTCCTGTGACTTGGACTCGTTCGACTGATTGGCGTCTTTCTCGATGGAGACAATTGGTATCTGCTCAGAGTCCTCGTTGACAATAGCTATCTGAAAACCGGTCTCAGTCTTTTGGAAGTGGGGTTCTTTGAGTTCTTTTTTCGGGACATGTGTCACAAACGTTTTGACTGACTCATTTGGGAAGTCAAGAGCTCCAAGATGCTTGCTTCTGATCTCGTTTAATATTGATGCCACGCGGGACAATGTAAAAAGATCCCATTCCCTGGTGCCCTCTTGAGTTTCACCTTTAGCTATTTTCTCCTTGTTGCTTTCGTCCTCCAATATTTTATTCACCTTCTCGTAAGTAATACAAACCGCATTGTCCTTGATGTTGAACAACCTTACTCTTGCAGTCAGAATGATATCGTTCATGATCTGTTTTGCATCATACAAATGGCGAGACTGCTCGTAACGCTCGAGGGACGAGTGGTCAATCTTGAACTGTATAGCAAAACTCTTGTTTTTGCCAGCAACATCCATGCCACACACTTTGGATATAAGTTGGGGCATCATCAACGATGGACCTTCTGGTAAATATACGGTTGCGCCTTTACCGAGAGCAATTTGACTGAGACTCGAGGTTTGCTTGATGAATGAAGTAGGATCAGCAATATGCACAGTGAACCTCCATTGGCCTGCCTTCTTGATATTCTCGATGGATATACCATCGTCAATTTCGTGGGCTGAGGCTGAGTCAATGCAGTATATTGGGACGTCAGGAAAATCGGTCCTGATGCTTTCGTAGGGATCAGTTTTGTGGAAATCAGATGCGACCCAGTCGTCAAAAGTGGAGGACTTCACGCCGCTCAAGGTATCACCAAACCCTGGAAGATGGATCTCTGGTTGAATTGGCTTAGTGGGTTCTGATTCTAAGGCCTTCTCGATGTCGGCCTTGGATGTGAACTTGTTGTCAATGAAGTCATAGTATGCTGCGTTCTTGTCTGCCTCTGGGGATATCTTGACGCGAGGCAAATTGAGCGAAGAAGACCATCTCAGGGGGTTCGTCCAGTGATCCTCCTCAAGTGAACTGATAATCTCAAATGCCCTGCTCTTTGAATACTCAAAGGAGTATGGAATCTTCTGGGCCTTACGCAAGCCGTCTCTTTCCATTGCGTCGTCGATGCTTCTCACCAAGTTACTCACCACGCTCTCGAGCATTCTGTCGTTGACGATATTGCCTGCAACATAGTCCTTGAGTACGCTCACGACCTGCTGAAATTCGAGCGAAAGCTTGTGACTCCCAGGTTTTCGGTAGTGGTTAATATAAAAATCCGTGAAGCGTGCAATGCCGTTGGCTTTCAAAAACCGGAGAACGTCCGCCACATCGAGCGACTTGCTGATCGGAAGAATATCAACGCTCAAAGGCACTTTGGAGTTGTGGTGGTAGTTCACTTTCCATCTCCGTGGGTTCTGCGACAAAGCCACCATAAATGCAATGTACGAGCTGATGGGATAGTCAATATCGCCAAATCCGTCTTTGGTCAGGTCTGGAAACTTCTTTCCGAGAATAGTAGGACCATCGAGGCCTAAGTACCTCGTTTGCGAGTTCAACACCTTAAACTCGTCCTGGCCGTCCGAGTGCAAGAGCGTTTTGAAGCGGTGCTCGAACTTCGTCACAATCTCAAAAAGCTCGAATATGGGAATCGTGCGGGCCGAGGCTATGAGATTGTTATTCTCGTCATACTGCAAAATCTTGTGGATGTAGTCGAAAACCCGCGTGAACTGGTTGAGCTTCCGGAAACTGGCAATGGAGGTGTCCACAAGCGGCTTCGAGATCAACAGGCGTGCCAGGGAAGGCACAATGTACGTTTTGACGTCCGTGTCAGTGAGCAACTGAGAAGCAGCCTGTGCAATAATGAAGTCGTCCCCCGTGGTCAGCACATCGCTGTCTGATTCTTTCGAAACAGCTTCCGGGCTTCTGGAGCTCGGTTTGGAGCCTTCCGGTAGCGCCACAGCCGATCTGGAGAACTTGGAGTCGGGCATGCCTATAGGAGCTAGTCCTGGGTGCTTTTTCTCGAGCTGCACCAACTTGAGCGGCCGGAGCCACCGGCGAGAGACCACTTCCGGGATCCGGAGCTTGATCTGGTCCCTGTGGGCGTACATGATCTCGCCCTCGTGGTTTACCAAAGTGAAAGTCGACGTTTTGAGATCGTGCGGTTTGTCGACCACCAAGTGGAGCACGGTGCTCTGGGAGTCTAGAAGGACTAGGTCTCCCACGTCTAGCGGCGAGAGGTTCTTGTTGAGCGAAACCCGGGCCTCCACGATGAGTTTCCGGATTCGTCTGGGGATGTCTGACATATCGCCAAGCGAGACCTTTTCGACCTTCTGGTTCCACTCCTGGTCGGCCTCTTTTAGCCTTTTCTGCACTCTGTCGTTGCTGGCATCGATGATCTTCGAAACAAGCTCCCTGTTCAGGAGAGAGAAGTCTAGCGTCACATTCGATGGATCGTAGTACTTCTTTGTGCTCTGTTCCGAGACCTCCTTGGTGACGGCGAGAGCCTCTTTAAATAGGACTTTGGAATTGGGTTTGGCACGCTTGGACGCTGGAACGTTCCTGAACCGCCGCAGCGTGTGCTGAACTGCCCTTAGCATGGTAGGAGGAGTTGATGGTATGCGATGCCTGCGATGATGTAGTAGGAGCACGTGAGGCCAGATGAAACCCCCCAAGCAACACAATTTTTCTTATTTGAAGCAAGGGTCTATCAAAATTGAAGATTTTGGAATTGTTCTTCAAATTCTATTTTTTTGACCTCCTGGTGTGGCTGGTTTGTGGACTTCGTGCTTGCGACTATCTACACGGCTGAAAAGCGTATCTCGAAATGTTCACACAACCATGCATTCCCTGAAAAGCGACCTAAAACAGGTCTTTCGGGGCTTGTCGCTCACAGACAAACTACTACCGCTTCTCATCATCCTTGCCATCGTTTTCGGCGTCATTTTGTCTGTTTATGTTCCAAACAGCAGAACTGCCCTCAACAGCACCGAGGTGGTGGGAGTTTCCCTTCCCTTGGCTATTGGCCTCATTGTGATGCTTCTCCCACCTCTCTGCAAGGTTGAGTGGGAGAACTTTCTATCAATTTCTCGAAAAACGTACATCAAGCCAATCTTGTTCTCCTTAGTCCTCAACTGGGTCATTTGTCCCTTCGTCATGTTTGGTTTGGCGTGGTTGACGCTTTTCGACCAGGACGAATACAGAACGGGCATCATCATGATAGGCTTGGCGAGGTGCATTGCCATGGTGTTGTTGTGGAACGATATCGCCGAAGGTGACAATACACTCTGTGCTATTATAGTCATCGTGAACAGCGTGCTTCAAATGGTGCTTTACGCTCCGTACCAGATCTTCTTCTGCTACGTGATCACAGGCCACTATCAGGAAGCCTCGAGCTCCGTTACTTACTCTACTGTGGCCAAAAGCGTGGCTTTTTTTATGGGAGTTCCTTTTGGCTTGGGTGTGGCTATACGATTGGCGGGAAAACGGCTTTTCGGATCGAACTACGAGTCGAAGTTTCTTCCATTCGTCAGTCCCTGGGCCCTCGTGGGATTGTTGTACACCATTATCGTCATCTTCATGGAAAAGGGCAACGACTTCATCCAGGACATCGGGTCGGCGTTCCGCTGTTTTGTTCCCTTGGTGTTGTACTTTCTATTGACCTTTTTTGGCACTCTCTTCTTGCTACGCTGGATGTATGCTCAAAACATCTTCAAAAGTAGAGAATTGGGCACCGACGAGGAGAATGAAAAGCTCTGTGGTTGTGAAAAGACCAAAGACTTGTATCCTGAAAGGTACCCTTACGGCTGCGAAGCTTCCTATGGAGCTACGATTGCCCAAACGTTCACCGCAGCATCGAACAACTTCGAATTGAGCCTTGCGATTGCCATTTCTATATACGGATCGGGAAGCAAACAGGCCATCGCCGCTACGTTCGGCCCGCTAATCGAGGTGCCGCTCTTGTTGTTGCTTGTGTTTGTTGCGAGGTATTTCAAGGTGAGGTTTGTTTGGAGTGATGTGGAGGAGGAGGGCGAAATTGCGCATGATTGAGCGATTGGGGCTCGAAGAGGTGTTTCCGATTTGTGGCTGGCTGCAAAACGCAAGCACGTTGGAGTTTTGAGTGCTGGAGCATGTTTGAGATTCGGCAGTGCTTAGAATCAAGGTTTATTTTCAAAGAGAGAATGTTTATGACCTGGCTATAACAACTCTGTGTGACATATTTGGGAGAAATACCGTTGTGAGGACGCAGCTTCAGGCACGATGTGCTCTTGTAGTGTTTCATTCCCGATTCTGTCCCATCATCAGTTCCGTGTATCGAGACAATTATACCTACGCTGATGGTTTGATGAGACAAGTGGGAATTGAGAAAGCAAGTTTTAATTTAATATATGAGCATCACGGAGCAACCACGGTGGAGAGGAATGGGATTTCGAAATATGGATGAAATACTTCCACTTTTCACAGTGACCATCAAAGGTTCCCATTAAGTACTGTCAGGCTTTGGTGGTTGGATGATCTACGAAAAGCAGGACTAGAGCCAGTCAAATGACCAGAGATGTATTGGGCTGAATGAAAAAAGTTTAGTTGACGAAACGTCCCATAAGTCAGCGTCCCTGGCCAGTCCAATTATTTGCACCCAAAGATCGCTTACCCCCGGCTTACGTAATGAGCCAGTCGATGGTAGAATGAAGTACTCTTTTCTAGATAATTAACAAAGGCAAAGAATCTCTACGGCAGCAAGCACCATCAAGTTAAACACGCCCTAGATTCGAACAAGGTGGGGTTGGAAGTTCCCTCACCTATGGTCAACTATCGCTTTTCCGATTTCACACTCAACCTCGAAAGACATCGCCAAATCGGCATTTCGGTTATACAGAACGTGAAACCTCGGTGATTACCTCCCGGATTGCCGGTTGACGTTTCTTCCCCCGCTGGTGAGCTCCGAATCGCTGGCCCTGGAGTGCACCGCAAGACGCCGAAACCATAACACGGCTTGAAATTGCAACATATGAATTTGAAGGAGATTGGAAAAAGCAGAAAAACGCACCAAAGAAAGGTCTGAAGTGTTATACATCGAGGGATTCTCAAGTCTTCTCTCATACTTTGCTCAACTCCCACCCTCGAACAAATTTCCAAAGTCGTCCACTTTTTTGCAGCCTTCCAGCGTAGCGAGAACGGGATGCCGGACGGTCCTGACGCAGGGAGTTTAAAACGAGGATGGCGTGATGCGTCTGGGACCTTTCGGTAGACCGCTTAGGCTGATTTGCAGCCATTGCGAGGGAGAGAGGGAGGCCAGCAAAAGCGAAGAAGGAGGGCCAAAACCAAAAAAAAAAAGAAAGTTCTGACAACTTCGACAATTTCGACTGATTTGAGACATTGAAAATTATATTTTGTCCTTTTTCTGCTTTTTTCTCTCTTCTCCCTCTCGGTGGACCGCTGCGGCGCTTATCTCGCGGAGATCGCCGAGGGCATCGCTTCCCCCGCGATAAGCACTATAAGTAGCGCCAGTTTCCACCTTCTTCAATTCCACCATCACCAACACCAAATAATAAAAACCAAAAATGTCCCTCATCGATTCCTCCTACGGCAAAACCAACGTCAAGTTCTTGAAGGTCAAGCGTGACAAGAAGAACCCCAAGGTCCAGGAAGTGTTGCAGGCCAACTGCCAGGTCTTGTTGAGAGGCGATTTCGATGTTTCTTACACCGAGGCCGACAACGCCCCCATTGTGCCCACCGACACGGTCAAAAACACCATTTTGATCGAGGCGAAAAACACCGAGGTGTGGCCCATTGAGCGTTTTGCCGCCCACTTGGCCAAGCACTTCACCACCAAGTACTCCCACGTTTCGGGCGTCGAGGTCAACATCATCCAGGATATCTGGGACAAGTACGAGGTCAACGGCAAGTTGCACGACCACTCGTTCACCCACCGCGGCCCCGAGACCAGAAGAACCAACTTGGTCTACGACAGAAGAACCAACTCCACCACGATCACCTCGGGCATCAAGGACATGAAGGTGTTGAAATCGACCGGCTCGATGTTCTACGGCTACCACGAGTGCGACTACACCACGTTGAAGCCCACCGAGGACCGTATTTTGTCCACTGACATCGACGCCTCGTGGAAGTTCCAGCTGTTGGGCTCTTTGGACGACATCATGCAGAAGGCTCGTGACGGCTTGTTTGACAACGTCTACTACGCCGCCAGAAAGATCACTTTGGACAGGTTTGCTCTCGAAAACTCCCCATCTGTGCAAGCCACCATGTACAACATGTCGCAGGAGATCTTGGAGGCTGCGCCAGCCGTGGACTCTGTGAGCTACACTTTGCCCAACAACCACTTCATTTTGTTCAACTTGGAGTGGAAGGGCATCACCAACGACGACTTGTTCTACCCATCGTCCGACCCAAGTGGTTTGATCAAGTCCACCGTGGGCAGAAAGGTGCTGGCCAAGTTGTAAGCGAAGCTGCAAGCGGGATGTAGCCATTGACTGGTGTACATACGAATGAACCATGCTAACAAAAAAGTGATTTGTAGAAAAGAATGAAATGCAAGTAGTCTAGGCTCGAAACTAACCATTAGTTCGAGTATCAATCAGAAAGCTGGGCGAAAGGAGTCAGACTCCACTGCTTTGTGCATTAAGTGTGGCAAAATTTGAATAAGTGACTAGCTTTCGGATGAATTCGAAGTACATTACTTATGTGTGTGTTACATAAATGCAGTTGGAGAGATTGGCTGCAAAATCCTGTACCGAAACATGGTGTAGGGGTGAGAGCCAAGGACTTCGAAACAACATATTCGAATTACTTCGTCTTGAGACTTTCGAAATAGAGGGGCTTCTTATTTGCCTCAAATAAGGACAAAGCTGTGTATCCTATTTGAATCTGTGGTAAGTCAATTGACACAATGATGGAACCTGGCGTGTCGTCATCCAGTAGTGTAGGTATTCCTTTCAGTATAAACTGAAAAGTTTTGCTAGTATTGATTGACAAACACATATACGACAATCAGGGTACATTTCGAGCGAAATATATTGATAGCCGAGAATGTTGTTTCAAACCCTCTCTCAAGCTCGAAACTAGCAAATTTCAGCGGACATTTGCAGAAAATCAGCAAAGTATGCTTCACTTCGTGTTACCACCATTTCAGAAACCAACGACGAGCTAGACCAGACCTCCACTCTCGTACCAATATGGTCTCACATTATTCTTGGTTGCTTGCACGGTGTAGTCCATAATAGCTGTATTTACAAATTAGGCCAGTTTGCCTCACACCAGTCAAGCTCGAACAATAGAGCTTGGCACGTCATACAAAGCCTCGTATTGGCCTCTGATGAGCCAGACTTCAAAATCACGGATCTCAGGGATTTCGAAGGCCCTGGCCAGCACCGGGTGTTCTCACAGTCTTAAACAAAACGTCATCTTCGAAACGAGTGCCTTATGAAATCCACCAATGAAGCACAGGATAAGCTTGAATGATTTGCAGCACCACATGGACGTCGATATATCATACTTTGGCAGATCAGTCGCACATAGCCGAAGAGCGCTGGCGGATCGGACCCTCGATAGTGTATCCGAAATCCGACACTTTGTTCAATTTACTCAATGGTCTAGAAAGCTTTACGGGTGTGGCATTTCGTGAGATCTGGGGTTCCGGCTCTTTGTTCATATAGCCATTCACGAAGCATTTCGAACGTACGTTGATTATGAAAATTGTGAGAAGGGAAAACCAAATGTAGCATTCTCCCCTCCTCGATGCTAGACGAGAACCGACAAGAACCTGAGTAATAATTGGAATAGGTTCCAGAAATTGAACCAGAGCCGAGACTTTTGTGATGCAGCTTATTTTTGGTGGTTCGACCGCCTCAACCACTGCAGAGTCCACTTACTCTGGTGCGAGCTGAGCATATAAAAGGAAGCAAATTCATGCCAACGCCTTGAATTTGGAAATTCAGCAAAAGCCTTCTGCCAAAAAGAAGCTGCCCTTATTTCCGGTTGGTGCATGTTTCGCTTATGCCTCTTCGAAAATATTATGTAGCCCAAAGAGGTGCTTTCGCCGCAGGGTCCTCGTTCAGACTCCATTAAACCAGATGCTCATAATCACCCAGTAGAATCCCGCCTTGCTTGGGTATAATCTAAAGTCTTGCTTTCCACTGTTGATTGTGGTTTTCTTAACATCTTCCCGCCGTATGGATTCCAGATTGTGCGGCTCATCCATGCGGCGTGCTTGAAGTGCAGTTATACCAACTCATTATTGTCACTGCATAAGAGACTCGACAAAAGAAAGTATATATGGTAAATTGATGTATCCGATAACGGACACTGTCAGCCCTGTTCTTGGCAAATACTTCACACAATTTAGGGAATGATGATTCGCTGGAAATACACCTTGCAGCGGCCAGTCTCATAGAGAAACGTATCAAATTTTCATAGAGCCCATCTTTGATCGCAAGTTTCTCGTCAAATGGGACTTCACGAGGTAGTTTGCAAAGATTTGTTCTTCTTGTAGCCTCAAGTATTTTTTTCTGGTATTAGACCCTGCGCAAAAGGCGCATAGGCAGCTGCACGAGAGAGCTTTCAATGCATTGACGCAGTCTCATTGAGTTGAGCCTCTCTCATGAATATAAATGGGCAGATATTCCCTCAGGATGATATTGTAGTATGTTGGGAATCGAAAAGAAATCCCCTTTGAAGGACAGTCCACCTTCACTGGACCTCAACGTCCAAAGCACCACAAATGAAAAGCTGCAAAACGCTGACAGCCAGCACGACTTCGACACACTGTCGAAGTTTTCAGACGTCTCCAACGTTGTCGTCAAGTCTTTTGGAATCCGGAGATCGGAGTTGATTATGGCTCAGATGACGACGTGGTGGCAGAAAGCGCTTTTCTGTTTCACGGTGTTCCTTGGCCAGTACATCATCAGTGTGGAGTACTTTGCCGTCAATAATCTCACAGGATATGCCACGGATTCGTATAAGGAGCATTCGCTTATGTCGACCATCAAGGTCATCAGAAGCGTGGCTTCTGCGAGTTCCTACCCATTCTTCGCCAGAGCTGGGGACATTTTTGGACGTCTTCCATTGTTCTTCGTCGCTTTGATTTTCAAGACCATCGGCCTCATTGTGCAAGCCAAGGCGGTAGATGTGCAAAAGTATAGCGCTGGCACTGTGTTCTTCGGAATTGGCAACGCTGCAGAGGCCATCATTTGGCAGATTTCCATTAGTGACGCCACGAGCTTGAGATGGAGAGTGTTTGCTGTTGCTGCCATGAGTTTCCCCACCGTTGTCAACACTTGGTCCATCGGAAACATTCTTGACTTGCTCATCACAAGACACTCGTGGAGCTGGGGAATTGCGCTTTGGGCATATGTTTCTCTCTTGGTCTGCTTGCCCTTCATCGGGTTCTACTGCTACTTGTACTTCAAGGCGAGAAGAACACAGATGTGGCAGCAAATCAATGAAGAGGAGCACGAGGCGTTCATTGCAGCGAACCCCAGGGCGAAAAGGTACCACGAGGAGCTCAAAAATAGCACCACAAATTCTGAAAAAGCAAAAGCCCTCTGCAAGGTGCTTTTCATTCAAACAGTCGACAACTTGTGGTCTATTTTCTGGAGGGTGGACTTGGTCGGCATTCTCTTGCTAGCGGTCACACTCGGGCTTCTCTTGGTCCCGTTGACCCTAGCCGGCGGCGTTCACTCCAAATGGAAACAAGCACACACCATAGTTCCGCTCGTCATGGTGGTTGTTTCGATTCCGCTCTTCGTTTTCTGGGAAACAAAGATTACGCCTCGGCCTTTGCTTCCCTACAGGCTCATGAAAGACCGTGGGGTGTGGGCAGCTTTCCTCATCGGGTTGTTCACCACTTTCACCTACGGCATGCCCAACAGCTTTGCCTATCCGGTGTTGCTAGTCGGAATGAACGCATCCATCAAGGTCGCAACGAGAACGCCTGCTCTTGCTGGTTTCGCTGAAGGTGTATCTCTTCCCATCATGGGTCTTATTGTCACCAGAGTGAGGAGAACCAAGGCGTTCATATTCTTTGGAGTCGCCATGATGTTCATCGCCATGGGCCTCTACGTGCACTTCAGAGGCTCTGGCGACGGAATCCGTGCCAAGTACTTCCGTGACGGTGTGGCGATTGGAATGTGCTTTTTGGGTGTGGCTAATGCCTGCCTTCTTCGTATGTTGGCGGCCTCTCTTCAGTCTTGCACTAATCACGAGTACATGGGTTCCGTGACTGCGATCTTTTCCACATCCTATCTTGTGGGAGGTGCTGTTGCAGCCAGTGTGTCGGGTGCAATTTGGACCCAGCAAATGTATGGAACGATTTTCAGCAAAATGGAGCAATTGGGCGTCGACACCTCGCTTGCCATGCCAGCATATGCTTCTCCATACACCTTCATTGCAACTAACCCATGGGGAACGCCCGCCAGACGTGCGATCAGTATGGCGTATGCTGATATCCAGAGAAAACTCTCGATTGTTGGCGTTTGCCTCTGTGTGGTTTTGCTTGTTTTTGCGTTCTTTTTGAGAGACCACCGCTTGCCTGATAGCCAGAACTTAGGAGACGAGGAAGTGTCCGACACAGACACAGAGAAAGGAATCAAGGTCGCCAGTAGAGATAGGACGCAGATTGTGTTCACCGACGACAAGGACTACATCTTGGACTTCGTGAGGAAGTTGGTCCCGTGGAAGGGGAAGACTCCAGGTGATACTTGAGAAGCTAGTTTTTGTTTTAAACATAATCTCTTTGAGCTGAAGCCTCCGGGTATAGTCAACAGAATAATACCTAATTGCGATTCTAGCGGTGAAAGAGCGGTAGGCGGAAGTACCCTTAGTGAAGTGTAGGAAATTTAAAATAAATTGTCGGCAATGTTGTCAAATTCGGCCCCAAGACAGTGCAGATAGAACCGTCTAGTTGATGTTACGAACTATTATAAATTGGTTATATTAGCACGTTCGTCGTGAAGGGTTGAGCGTTTCTATTTGATTGCTCGCCTTTTTTTCTGTTAAGATTTTCCAAAACAAAACCAAATCACGGATGGTAGAGTCTTCTAATATCGCTCCCTATAAGACTGAGAGCAGAGGTAGTGGGGTTCTTATCTTCCCCATCTCGATTTAAGTTAAAGTTGATGCAGATAGGCCATTTCGATCACACAAAGTGGGGGCTTGAGTTTTCGATCTACTATTATGCTCCATTTAATTCTTGCAAAGATACACACTCAATTACTCTGTAGTCAAGAACTGCATGGAATACGCCGTTAATTTCGACAATGGACCCCAGATTATGTTGAGGTGTACGGGTGTTCCACCACATCAAGCGAGCAGATCACCAAAACAAACTGCAACAAATAACGGGCTTCCCAAATCCCCAAAATCACCCTACTTATATATTCAGAATGGACGATTTCCAGAAGTTCCATCTCCGAAAGGCCGCAAAACGACGTCCTCTTTCCGATCTCTCAACACAGGTCAATAAACTCCGACCCCAGTCGAAATCATCCAAACCGCCCCCACAGAAGCCCAAAACAGCTCCCATTGGCCAGATCCTGGCTATAGTGAAACCTCTACATACAAGTTACCCGAGAAGCTCTTCTTTGAGTTTGTCGCTTTCAAGACCGGCAGTTTTGAGCCAAAGTTTGGATAGTTCAGGGTCAAAACGGCCCAAACTCGAGCCAAGGTACCGTGACATAACACGTGAGGTTATCGAGCAAATGCAAGATATGAATGAGCTTGTTTCTCTGAGCAACGCAAGCGTTCGATCTTTCACACAGTGGTACAAACTACAAAACTATAGTTTCGTGAAACGTGATAATGTGGATTGCCACCGCACCAGCCACATCGGAGTCAATGTCCGAGAGGACGCAAATGTCGCTGCCGCCGGCGACAACCCTCGGATTCCTGCTGCCGACTCGCTCCTAAATGCCCAAGTCAGCTCGAGAAGTTCTTCGCCCCACCTCGTGCGTGAAGCGCAAAAAATCGGGCGTTATATGCTAGCAGTATCTCTAACGCGCAAAAAGGTACGCGATTGCATGCATGAGGGAGTGCACACTGACACTTTTGAAGCACTACTTATGAACCCGGACTCCAGGATATCCCTAAAGAGAAACGACAAAATTTTTCTTTCCGATGAGGCCAAATACGAGCTATGCATGGGTAGCACCATGCTTCCGGTATACCCGGTATGGAAAGTCGCCAAAACCTCGTAAATGCCGTTTATGACTCACTTGTCAAAAATGTCAATGGATCTAACATGCACCCCATGCATCTAACTACAGCAACCTCGCTAATATAAATTGGGTCAAGTATCCACAGTTATTTTCCACTCAACCATCTCTTCAATGCCTCGCTTGTCTACTACTGGAATTCACGGAGCTGATGAGCTTCACAACGTCAGTGACGTCACTCCTCCCATCAACATTTCCACGACTTTCAGATACACCAATGATCCAGACAAATTGGAGAAAGCCCCCGACGGCCCATTTCCCTACGAGATCGGACACCCGGTCTACTCTCGTGAAGGACACCCAACAGGCGAATTTGTCGAGCTGATTATCGGAAAAATCACAAAATCGCACGCTGTGGCCTACAATTCCGGCTTGAGCGCTGTTTTTGCCGCCTTCACATATTTCAATCCCAAGGTCTTGTGCATTGGAAAAGGCTACCATGGAGTTCACGGAATTGCCGACATTTGGACTCGTAACCACGGCCTCAAGCAGTATGGCTTGTCCGACGAGGATTTGGAGCATTTGGGCAAGGGAGACGTGATCCACTTGGAGACACCCGTCAATCCCGATGCAGAGGTGTTTGACATTCAGTATTTCGCCGATAAGGCCCACGCCAAGGGTGCTTTTCTTCTTGTGGACTCGACTTTTGCCCCTCCACCCTTGCAGGATGCATTTGAGTTTGGCGCAGACATGGTGATGCATTCTGCTACGAAGTATTTCGGCGGTCATTCTGACTTGTTGGCTGGCGTGTTGCTCACCAAAAGCAAGGAAACGTGGTCGCAATTGGTCGACGACAGAATCCACCTAGGTACCAACATCGCCAACTTGGAGTCTGCCCTTTTGCTCAGGAGTTTGAAGACATTGGAGTTGCGTGTGTTGAAGCAGAGCGAGTCTGCCACAAAGATCGTCAAATTCTTGAACGAGAACAAGAAAGAGTACCCTGCCATCTCCAAGGTGTACCACTCTTCCTTGCAAAAAGACGAGTTTGTTGCCCGCCAATTGAAGGGCGGCCATCCACCAACTTTTGCCTTTGAGCTCCAGACCGAGGACCAGGCCAGAAAGTTCCCCTCTCTTTTGAAATACTTTTTCCATGCCACTTCTTTGGGAGGCGTGGAGAGCTTGATCGAGTGGCGTGCGATGTCGGACCACCTGGTTTCGCCTACCTTGCTTCGTGTCAGTGTGGGTCTTGAAGATGTCGAAGATTTGATCGACGATTTAAAACAGGCGCTCGGCCGCATCTAAATCAGCACTTGCCGTAGCAAGTCCCTATTAGTATTACAATTCTATGTATATATACATCCGGCCACTATCGTCAACTCTATCGTTTGGAATAGTTCTTTCGATCTGAAATCGCTCTTTCGTCCTGAGATCTCTTCTTCGTCTTAAAATTGCTCTTTTGCCTCAAAATTATTCTTTCATTCTGCAAATGCTTCTTCATCTTGAGATTTCTATCTCCTCGAAACCCGTATCTTCACGTTGAATGAGCCGCCCTCACGAGACACCGTGACAAGCTCAGCATTTGGAGGCCTGTAGTCGGGGTTTCTCACCTGCGTTCTGTTCACAATCAACTCATTGTAGCCATAAACATCGGGAACCCCAAGATCGATTCCACCTGGAAGAATACTCGAGGGCATTGGCGTACGGAAATTCTTTGGAATCTCCGAAAGGTCTGGAAGCGTCGTCTTGGCACCTCTGCCGACGTGAAGACCGCTTCTCCTGGAAGCCGTGCCTCTGTTGACGCCCATGTTGGGGCCGTTCTCGTTGTAGCTGAATTCGGCGTTGGTGTGACGTCTCCGACGACGAGACTCTCTTTCCATCTCTTTGTCAATTTTCTCCACCTCGAGCTGTGTGAGCTTTGTCAAGGACGGAGAGAAGTCAGCCACTGTTCCTGGATTGCGCAATGTGCTGATGAAGTCCTCAACAGGCTCGCCAGGCTCGGAGTTGTTCAAAACACGCAAGGGCGGAAGCAAATGCGATCGTATCTCCTCCTCACGGACGTACGAGCCGTCAAACCCATACCCAACAAGGAAAAGCGCCTTGTGGTACAACTGGGTCTGTTCACGTATGCTGAACGCTATAGCTGTCATGAACTCGCCTGGCAAGCTCATCTCGTCGCAAAGAATCGTGGCAAACTCCTCCGGGTCGTTTTCACTCACACTCAAAATGTCCCACTCGAACTGGTCGGTGAATTGGGTGTTGTTGATCACAATGTCGATTTTGATGGGCACACGCAACTCGCCCATGGGGTTGTCGACGATCTGTTTGTAGTCCTTGATTTGTTCGTTGACGGTGCTCATGATCGAGTTGAAGTGCAGCTCGGAGATGAACTTGTAGTCTTCAATGAGCGTTCTGATGAAGTATTCTAGCGGGTACGTTTCGTCGCTGAGGTCCCACAAAAACGTGTCTCGGAGCTTGAACCTGTCTCTTTCCTGGTCAAAATCGAGTCTTATAGGCACGAGCGGCTTGCTCTTGCCCAGCTTCAACGACTTCAACACCGCAGCGCCGAGCTGCTTATCCGTAAGGCCAATATCGGGAACTTTCGAAAACGGCTTGTTATTCTGCGGCAAGATCACCTGCGTGGAGGTGTTGCTGATGCCGTTGCCGTAGCCCAGGTAGCCCTCGCCCCAGATGCTGTTGCTGTACTGGTTTTTGTCTGCGGCGTTGATGGCGTTCATGCGGAGCTGCTTGATGGTGTTGTAGGTTTTGATGTCTCTGGCCATTTTCTCGATCATGGTCTTGTTCTTGCGGGCCTGGAGCTGGGCGTTGCGGAGGTGCACACTGTCCCTCTTGATGATATCCTCGTAGATCTTGATATCAAGCGGCACCTCTTTGCCCTCCTCCTTGAGCTTCTGCGACCACTCGTCGAGCGCAGAAAGCTGCTTCAACGGAAGACGACTTAACGAATCGGGACCAAAGCCCGGAGGGTACACAGGCTCCTCGTTGTTGCCAAAACGGGACGTTTTGCTCGGTTGTTGCGACTGGCCAGCAGCAACAGCGCCCGAGAGGCCCTGGGGGTTGGAGACCACGCCCGCCATGGGCCCAGGAATGGTCAGTGCGCTAGTTAGCGGCGTTGCGCCCATGGCTGGATCCACACTGCCGCCCACAGCGCCGTTGTAGGAGCCTCTGCC
This sequence comes from Candidozyma ruelliae, assembly GCA_030582895.1. Lineage (NCBI taxonomy): Eukaryota > Fungi > Ascomycota > Pichiomycetes > Serinales > Metschnikowiaceae > Candidozyma > Candidozyma ruelliae. Next base: position 111,494 of record JAJMHE010000019.1, on the reverse strand, counting down.
CTGGATGGCACGTGAGGAGGCTGCCAAAGCAGCGCCGCCAATGGGCATTTGGGTAGCGCCTTGGGGAAACTGGCCTCCGAATTTTGCCTGGTTTACCATGCTGGGCAGCCCGGCGGCGCCCGGAACGGGAGCTCCTCGCTGCATTCCGTTTCCCATATACTGGCCTTGGGGCATTGGTCCGGAGCCTGGGATCTGGCCCTGGGCCTGAAGCGCTGCTCTTTGCGCTTGAAGTTGCTGCTGAGCCAGTTGCGGCATGTACCCTGGCGGCATATTCCGTCCCATCATGCGGTTTGGCTGCTGTGCTAGATTCTGTCCAGGCTGACCCGGGACCTGCTGGCCCATGTAGTTCTGGCCCATTCCGGCCTGCTGCTGTCTGAGCATTTGCTGCTGCTGCTGGAGCATTTGCTGTTTTTGGTAATACTGCCGAATGGCGTTTTGAGACTGGGGCGTGTTTTCCAACTCTTGGAGCTGTTCTGGCGAGAGATGCTGGAATTGCGGGGGAAGCATCGCCGGATTTAGCCTCAGACGGCCTCCCACCACCTGCTGGCCCGCCCCGTGCCCGGGGTTCGCGCCTTTGTTGAAGTCCATGCTGGGAAAGTTTGGTGGAGGAGTAGTTTTGTTGTTTCTGGTGTAGATAGTGTGGTGGGTGCACGACCCTTTGGGGTGCCCTCCAGGGCAGCCCAGGAAAATGCCGAAAACGAGGGATTTTGACTAAAAGTGGGATTAGGGAAGAGTGATCCAAGTATCTATAAAACTTTGGAATTTTTTCTTATTTCACTTCATCTTTTTGGTGGTTTTGGCTGTCTCGTATCACGGCCTTTTTCGGTGCTGGCTATCGCGAAACGCTGGTATGGAGGGCTATGAGCAGCGCTATAGTGCAAAGTATGATAAATGTCAAGGATTCGAAAATTATGCTGAAGGAAGTGATCTAGCTGAAGAATTATGTGATATTCTACAAAACCTAAAGTTTCTCAAGTAGATACTTTCTCAGCCTTAGAGAGGATATGAGATAGCTGCTTATAGACGCTTGCAGCGTAGAATGTGAACCGGCTAGTCACCTTCGAACAAGGCTTTCGCTTCAGAGCGTGCAGTAAATGTTCACTCTCCACAAAGCAATCTGTGAGAGCTAGACCTCTGGCTAGACCCCATCAGCACACTAACTGGCACATCACGCACTACGATTGCGCCCTGAAGTGAGAGTCTGTAAATGTCTTCGTCTCTTGTAATATGACTGCTTGCACCATTAGTGAACGAAATTATTTTTCTTCTAATTCCGGATCTTTCTTTATTTACAATCGACGGACAAGTTCAACGGTTTGGTGCTGTTGTGTGTCTACGCTCGATTTGCAGCCATTTTGGTGCTGAACGACAAAACACAATATTGTGAGACGGCCTTGATGACATCAAAGAGGAACCGATTCACCATGTAGCTATAGTCTCTTTGACTCGTCCTAACACCAAAAAATGGAAGGCATCCCTGACTAGACCTTTCATCAACATCACGAGGCTTACAGCTACATGGACTAAAACCGATCAGATATCACGGAGACCATTTTTGATTTTTTGGTGTCGGCGCTAATCACAGAGCAGATCAAAATTGCCCCTTACACCTTGGTGGCTATTAGATGTGGCCGGTGTCCACTACCATGTCTCGGCTTCTGGTGACCAAAGCCCAAAAAGGTCCCATCGTCAACTCACCAACAGAAGCCAGAACACGAAAGATTCCTCATTGCCGTAGTATAACACTCGTTCGTAAAAGTCAGTTTTGCAATATTTATAGTTCTACCCATGGCTGTCTCTAAGGTCTCCCGATTTGCAGCCATATTTGCAGCCCGATTTGCAGCCATTTCGCAGCCGTATAAATAGCCCTCCACAGACCCCAAAGCTCTCCCCCCACCAACCTCTTCTTCTCATGAATCTTCTCAAAAAACTCCCCTTCTACCCTCCCAAGCCTACCAAGCGGGCCTCCGCCTTCGACGTAGCCGAACTCTTGCGGGGCGGATACACCAAACAGAAACTTCCTCTCGACGGCATCATCGACATCCACGCCATCCGTTTCGCCACCTCCGACGCCAAAGCAATGGCCAAAGTCTTCAAGGACACCCTTGGATTCACGGAGATTGCCTACCGGGGCTTGGAAACGGGCTCGATCGTGGTAGCGTCGCATGTGTTGCAGAAGGACGAGTGTGTGTTTGAGGTGATGAACACCTTGGGCAAGGGCACGTCGAGGCCAACTTCCCGGGCCGAAAGCGATCAAACTGTCTTTTCCAAATTTGAGGAGTCCCCCATGACCGTCCGGGTCCGCGGGGGAGGCACATCCTTCAAACACCTCAAGGCGTTTGGTGAGCAGCTCGCCTACGAGTCCCAGCAAGCCATAGACATCGACAGGTTCGTGGGGGCCCACGGCATGGGCGTCATGGACGTGGCGGTGCTTGTGGCCGATGCTGAAGCCGCTTTCGAGAAAGCTGTGGCCGCTGGCGCTGTTCCTCTTAGGTTGCCGGTGGTTGTTGAAGATTCCCAGGGTTCTGTGGTTTTGGCCGTTGTAGGCGTCCCCGGCTCCGATCTTCGCCACACCCTCGTCCAGAGTTTGAGCTACTCCGGCGTCTACCTTCCCCTGTACGCTGCCTCGGAGCCGTCAACCACCCAAAAGGGCCCAGAAGTGCCCATCTTCCGTGTGGACCATGTCGTCCAGAACTTCACCTGGAACGAGATGATGGTGTACGCCCGTTTCTATGCCCTGGCGTTCGGCCTCCACAAGTTCTGGTCTGTGGACGAGCAGGACGTGTCCACTGGCGCTACTGCCTTGAAACTGATCGTGATGACCTCCTCCAACGGAAGGGTCAAGATGCCGATCAACGAGCCCGCCAAGGGCATCATGAAGGGCCAGATCGAGGAGTTCTACGAGTTCTACAAGGGTCCAGGCGTTCAGCACATCGCCTTGAGGACCAGAAACATCCTAAAGCTGGTCAAGGGTATGCGCTTGCGAGGAGTCGACTTCAACACCATCTCGGACGCCTACTACGAGAACTTGGCGGCCCGGTTGGCGAAAGACTCCATTGACCTTTTCGAGTCGTTTGACGAGTTGAAAGAGCAGCACATTTTGGTCGATTTCGATCCGCTGTCGAAGTACAAGTACAGGGAAGGGAGGTTCCGCTGCCACTACATCCTCCAGATCTTCACCAAACCGCTCCACGATAAGCCGACGTTGTTCTTGGAGGTGATTCAAAGACACCATCATGACGGATTTGGCAAGGGCACGTTTAAGGGTTTGTTTGAAACTATTGAGGCCCAGCAGCGTCTTCGTGGCACGCTTGTGCCGTCCTCGTTGATGTAGGTTTTAGGTTAATCTGAATTGTGTTTAGAGGGATGTAGATTTGTGCTTCGGTCAGGCAACAAAGAGCTGGCTTGTTCTCACTATATGGGAATCTTCGTGGATTCGATGCTAGGTGGATCATTTCACGAAGTGTTAGAAGACGTCTCACTGTTGGTTTCCAGTCTACCTAGATCCTAGCCTATTCCCCTCTTAGTGAGAAGTAATAAGGATCAGTTTTTAAATCCACAGACTTAGTTACCGGTGTCACTGATCCAATCTCGCTCACGATGTCTTCTTAATAGCGGACTCACTAAAAACAGATCTGGTAAGTTTTAAATGGAAGTGGGCTGAACATTCAACAGTGAAACTCGCTTGATATCAAAAAGCTTTCAGCCTTGATCGAACTTTCCAGATATGTACTCATAATTTGCTTAGCACAAGAGAAGCTTCCTCGATCTTGCTGATTTCATGGACTACTTTTCCAACTGCTGTATCCGAACGTTTACAAATCCCGGTTCCTGGGTGATGGGGCTCCTTAATGTTCATCAAATACAACAATCTCTTTAATATGTCGATTTACCTAATTATTCCCCATGCTAGTATACATTAAACCATGAACTCAAAAATATTCTTCATGTTCACGTACCGGCGACCACAGTCAGCCAAGTACTTGTTCACCACGTCTCTGCAATGGTCAAACAAAACCCTATTCTGCTCTGCAAGAGCGTTCAACTGCCCCGAACTCATCTCCGGCGCAATGTCGTCAATCAATGGCCTGAGCTTTTTCTCCTTGGCCTTTGCAACGTCGAAAATGGCATCAAAGTACAAAAGCTGGTTGTAGAGGGCCTTGTCGCTGTAGAAGTACCTCATGACTCCCTTGCAACCGTGCGCCGTTCCCGAACTTCCAATACATCTCTTGCCGTATACGGAGATTTGTCTCGTCTTGATTCCACACACAGCATCATCACAGACCACCCAGCCCGCATAGTATAACGCAAGGTGCTTTCTGATTGTGCTTTCGAGCTGAGCAGTCAACCTAAGTGTTGGGAAGACATACTCACACTTGGCACAGGCAACGCCGTTGAATGTGATATTGTAATCCTTGGATGGCTGGATTCCTCCGAATCTGAACTTCGCTCCACATTTACAGGAGAGCACCAAGAAGCTGGACTGTCTGAATCTCTCAACATCAGTGATATTGGACTCGAGAGGAGCAATCTCGTTCAGAGCACCTTCACCATTACGGAGTCTCGCCACGTACTTCTTGGTATCAATGCCAAGGGATGTGGCAACACGCATCAAGTCAATGCCATCGATACGACTCAAAAGTCTCTCCACTGGGGCGTAGATTTGCTTTTCCAAGTAGTATTCGCTGTCCGGCTTGTATTGAGACTTGTTGGCAAAGATCTCTTGCATTGCCCTCGACCTTTCTGCGGGATTGGCGTCATCATCTTCTGATTGTGGAGCAGTCACCACGTATGTGATAACACTTCCGGCTTTGATGACCTTTCCCAGCTTCCTGAGACGCAACGCCACTTGCACAGGAGGCATTGTCTTCCCATTAGGATAATTCGCAGGGTCCTTCGAAAGACGCGTGTTGATCGAGTATTTGTCAATGCTGATCTCGTTGTTGCTGATCTTGCCTTTCATCTCCTCTAGGTAGTTGTAGACCAGCGTGAGAGCCTCTTCAGGGTCCATATCTGACAAGAGCTTATTCAAAACGAATGTCGAAATTTCCTTCGACAAGGAACAGTACTCACGACGTCTCATATCAAGACCCTTGACCTCCAAAGAGGAGACCTCCTTGCCGGTTTTTCTGTCGAAGCTGACGTTCATAGCAGCATACTTCTTCTTCGCATGCAACAACAATCTCTTGAAGACATTGTCTGTATCAATTTCCAATAATTTGTATCTCTCATTAACCTGGACCTTGAACTCGTCACCAATTTTGAGCGCCTCTTGCAAAGTGTTAACACCAGTGTCAATCATGACCGAGTCAGTATCACCGTAGACAACTCTCAAGCCAATCAGCTCGGCCAACTGCCTTGTGTCCATCAAAATCTCTCTACCCTTGTTTGTGACCAACATGGCCAAGGGCTTTGCATAAAATCTGGAGTTGACGTAACCCAAACAACCATACATAGAGTTAGCAGTCAACTTCAAAGCCTGTTGCTTGATATCATACTGGGCACGCTCGTGTGGTGAGTTGTTAGGGTTCTTCAAGAGCTTCTTGACCTCACGACGTCTGGAAACTAATGCGTTCAACAAACGGGGCAAAACACCGGCCTCACTTTCACGCTCAGGAAGACTTGGCAAGTCTCTCTCCTCATCGTGTGTGATATTGTAGGAGTCACGATCAACAGTGGTGAAACAGATATTAAACTCCTGAATGATACTTGGGTACAAGGAGTTGAAATCCATGACCAAGATGTAGTTCTTGTGAAGTCCCTTCTCTGGCTCGAAAACCAATCCACCCTGGTACTTCGGCTTCTTGTTCAGTGTAACCGTTGTAGCGTCGTCTTCATTAGCTTCAAGTTTAGCCTCTTGCTGATGAGTCGTGTTCTTGTGGTACTTGTCCTCCTTGTCAGGCACGATATAGTTGTTTCTCTTGAACTCGTGCAACAAAATGTACTCGTTTCGGCCTGCTCGGGTACCGCTAAGTGTATGAGACCAGGCATTACCGGCTAAATTGGTCAACTGCTTTGATAGAGACAAAATTTGAAGAGCGAATGCAATTCTAGCGGTGATGGTGACCTGCGTTGTGTTTTCCTTGAGGGCCATCATTAAGAACGTTGCGTCTTCAGCATAACGAGGGTTTTGGAAATTGAGCTCAACAGCGTTGTAGGTTTTCTGGCAAACAACGCTGTACATCTCTGGCAAGTCCCAAGATTGACATTTCGTGGTCAAAGATTGACCCAATTCGTTGGCGATATCACACAAAAGACGGCCCTGGAAAATCTCTCGGATGAGCAAGTTATTGTTAAACCCGTTGCCTTTGCCGAACTTTTCTGGCCAAGCTTTTCTGTTTCTTCTTCCCATGGCTGACCACGTACCAACCTTCAAATCATGCATTCTGTGAACCACCACATCCAAGGAGATGTTCTCCAATCTGTGGCCAATAAATACGTCAGGATCGGCGTTCTTAACGAGAGCAGCCAAACAACCCAACATTGACGCCTCGTTTGGCAATGTTTTGAGCGTCATGTTTTGTTTCTGGGCTTGTTGTTGCAAACCTGGTGGAAAGCCAACAGCTCCAATAGGGCGAACCAAAGTGACAAGCTCGTCAGGCTGAACATCTTCATCAATTGGAGCATCTTGAGGCATGTCTCTATAAGTTGCCAATGTCACGCATGCTACCTCTTGCTTGTTGACCTTGGGATTCATGAGGGTTTGCACCGAGATAGATGTGATGGTCAAATTGGGAGGAGGCATGTTTGCGTTGGTGATTGGGGTGATCAACGAAGGAGAGGCAACAGCAGCTTCAACCTGACAGTGGGATGCATTCTGTATGGCACTGAAGTCACCCTTCTTGATTTCCAACCAACAAGGACCCATGACATTTCTTTGCATAACGAACGACTCAAAGATGTTGCTGTTGGTGCCGAAGATTCTGTTGAAGGTCTCGCCCTCTAATTCAGCAGGCATGACGAGGTGTCTATGCTTCTTTGTTTTGAACGGCAACAAGACCTTCAAGTACTCTGTTTCCTTAGGGATGTCTGGAATCTCAAATGCATACTTTTTGCGCTCGGGCTTGGCTCTAAGGCTCTCGAGTCCGTAGTTCTCCATCAAAATAGGTGCAATCTCCTCGTGCACGTCCATAGCAGTGACCGGTTGGGTAGTCTCTTCTCCGTCAATGACACGGAACTTCCTGGGCAAAATGAAAAGCTCTCTGCACATGTCGTTGACCTGAACGACACCAGAGACCAATTTGTTGTCTTTTGTGAGAACTTTACCGAAGAGAAGAAGGGAGCTGTCTGCTTCGGCGTAGTCCAACCAGAACATCTTGAAAGAGTCGTCTTCGATGACTGAGTCCTGGTCGAGCTTCTCGGTGTGAGAAATAGCAGAATACGCTCTGGAGGGAGACGACGAGAGCAAGCTCGAAGCCTTGACAGCAGAGATGGTGGCACCGGTGTTTCTGGCAGGAGCTGAGGCACGCGGCCTTCTTGCAACCACGATATCGTCGTCGTCGCTTTCTTCGTCAGACTCAGGCTTGATATGCTTTTCTGGCGAGTTGGGCAAAGAGGGCTTCACGTCAAGCTCCTCACCAGTCTCCACCGGGGTGTCTGGTGTGCTTTCCTTGGCCCTGTCGAACTCGTCTGGAGAGTCCATGGTGATATCTTCGAGAGCGTCCGAATCGAGCTCTCTTTTGACCTTTTTCTTGCCACGCGTGGCTGTGGAGAAGGAGAACGACGATGCCAGCGACGCCTGGTTATTTTTCTTGCTCTTGGACGGCGCAGAGCCAAAAGGAGAGAAAACACCGTTCTTCTTGGGCTTCACCTCAAAGTCGTCCAAAATGTCGTCAATGGCGGCGGCCTTGGCCGGCTCGCTCTTCTTGGTGGTGGCACCCGCCATGGGAGCGAAGAAGTTGTTGATCTGGGCAGTTTTGGCCACCTTCACGGGCTTCTGCTGCTTCTTTTTCCTCTTCTTGCTCGAAACCGCCTCTTCCTCCTCGTCCGAGTAGTAATTGGGTCTCGTGGCGTCGTCCCACTCGTCCACGCCATTATCCACGTATCCCTCGCCGTTATCGTCAACAATAAAGTCGTCGTTCATGAGCTGATCACGCTTATGTTGTCTGTAGGTATCTTCATCGACTTCGTCGTAAATTGCCGCATCTTCCTCGTCGGAAGAGGCTATAACTTTGCCTGTTCGGCGTGCTTCTCTGAGCCGCTTGAGCTTGTCCAATTTGGCGGCTCTAGACAGCATACTGGGTTTTGCTGGGGAAAGAGATGGAGTAAACGATTTGTAGAACGCGTTACGCGATAGTGGTTCAGACGCGGTGATCAACAACCTGCAGACAAACACAGGCACACGATGGGGACGAGGGACGGGAGACCTGGAGGGGGGATAATTTTTTTAAAAAATGGGGAAATGGTTAAGTGTGATACGAGACTGGCATGGAATTTTTATTAAAATGAGTTCTAGGCCGCTTTGTGTTTTGTGGCGTGCCTTCTGGAATGCGCCATCGTGAAATGGCTGCGAAATGGGGTACACTGATTTGTTCTTGTGGATGGGGAGCTCTTGTCCTCTTTTGTCAAATTTTGGCTCTTCTTTAAATCTTTCTCTGAGGATTCTCACTATGCGTTCCAAGCTGACTTACCACGTTATCTGAGGAAACATTTAATGTAGGATTGTCGGGGATTGCTGAGCCTCATATGGCTGCAAAAGGGAAACTCACCCTCAACTGGGTCTCCATTCTACGTCGTTTGCAGTCATTTCAAAAGTTTGGAGTTGTGCTTTCCATCTTTCGGAAAAACTTTGATCAAATCAGTTGTGATTCAAAAATATTCAAGGTCTGGTTCAAGTAGCCTTATACTTTCGTTATTCGTCTAAGCGTAGCGCAAAAAAGCGTGAATCCTGCCAATTTTTTGGAATTTTTTGGAGTTTCACTAGAGTTCTATGACTCAAACAGAGAAGGGTCACAACCCCCCAGAAGGACAGAAAGCACTCATTTGTATATTTTATTCAGCAATATCTGACTATTTGTGTGCTCGATATTGATGGCTGCGAAATTCGTCAAACACCAATGGCTCGAGTTTAAGAACATACCAAGTCAAGAAACTTCCTCCTCAACATTTCCAAATGATCTAAATCTTTAGAAAAAGTGTAACGTATCTTTCAAGAAGAGAAATGGCAAACTTCCTAAATCCCGCTAAACCGCTCTCCTTTAGTTGCTTCACTGCGCATGTTACCCCCACCTTAATCCCCACACATCACCTCAAAATGCTCTTTAAGAGCATAATATAGAGGCTCGTTTGCTCAATCTCACGAAGAGACGACTCTCCCGCCCATAATCTCCCCTTCACCTCCCTAAAACCACCGGCTCAGGGCTTTGATCACGTGACCAGCATCTACATCTGCCTCCATACTGTCTCACGATAACCAGCATCATGTCCTTTGCCAATTACGACCTAGAGGCGCAAAAACCACCAAAAAATGGCTCCCATTCGACTCAAACTTCCGAGCTAGATCTGATTCTCTCCCAGACCTCGAGTCAGGTCCAGACTTTCGGGTCGCTCATTGCCCAATTCAACTCACAACGAAGGCTCCTAGGAAGCAAGAGAGACAGCGTCAAGCTTCGAGAGGATCTTGATTTGTTGCAAGCCCAGATTTCCGACCTCGGCTCCGCCATCAGCACGCTTATACTGAATATCAACAAGGCGATCGACCCAGCACTGAAACTCGAGGTTTCCGATCGCCAAGTCATGCAAAAAGAGAGACTAGCGACGGATTTCAGCAATCTCCGGGAGAATTTCAAAACTTCGCTGGACGCATACAGCAAAACAAAGCGTTCTGTGCCTGTCAGGACCACAACCGAAGAAACGCCGCTTCTCCAGGATCAAAACCAACGACCCCAACAAACACAGCAACAGCAACTGCAGCAGCTTCTGCAGGACCAAATCGAACAAACAGAGCTACAGTACCATATTCTACTCACGGAGGAGAGAAACAGAGAAATCGACCAGGTGGCTGCTAGTGTACGTGAAGTCAACACGATATTCAAGGATTTAGGCGCTTTGGTGAACCAGCAGGGCGAGCAGCTAGACACTATCGAGGAGAACGTGCTTCAGCTACACGGAAACACCCAACAAGCATCAAGTGAGCTTCGCAAGGCCCACGAGTACCAGAAACGGAAGGGCAAGTGGAGCTGTATTCTTCTTGTGGCGCTTTCGGTAGTAGTTCTTGTGATCGTGCTCGCTGTGGTGAGCTAGAGGCTGATAGGGGATGTTGTGGGTTCAAGAAGGTCAATTCTACGAATAGCCGGTTGTATGAGTGAGAGGAATACTGCCTAGAAAATTGCTGTTATGAGCATTATGTGAACTAGATGTTTTCAGATTGGTGTCTGGCACATACGACTTGTTCTTCCCTTGAAAGTCAGGCATTTGAAGTCTATGATATTTTGCTTATGCTGTGCTTATCTCTACCTCAAAAACAGTCGTGAGTGGGTTTGGGAGGCAACACAGTACGATAAAGATATAATCGAGGAGGTCAGAATATCTGTTCACAAACCTCCTCGATTGGCATCCAAGCCTCGTTAAGACCAGACACAAGTGAAGCCTTAATTGCTTCTGGTGGGCTATTGAGCCACATCTAGCTTACTACCATTGAACCACCGTTTTGGAAAACCGGCGCACCGGTTTCTTGAACGGCGCACCGGTAAAGCTGTTGTCGTCTCAAGAAGCAGAGAATGTCGCACGAGAATCACAAGAATGAGCCTTTTCCCTTGTGCCAAAACTCGTATGTGATGAACCTCGTAAAGGAAAAATCTTTGTTTGAGCTACTAAGTTAATGTGGCTGGAAAGGTGAAAGCGCTCGAGAGATCCAGATTCATCTCAAAGCAAAAGCGCCATAACAGAAACATAAGGGAGCAAAGAAATGCCGATATTTCGAAAATGACGTTTTTCGAGTTTCTTTGTGACTCACTAGATGCACTTCTGGCGCTTATCTAAGAGCTCGCTTCTGCCTGTATGAGTCTCCGCATTTAACATCCAGATCGAGCCGCTTGCAATGAGATCCTATATAAACGGCACCTCAGCACTCCATTTTTCCACACTTTTCGGCTTCCTTTCCACTATCCCGAAATGACCAATGACATCATCATAGAACGGCCCTTGGGAGATTGGGAAAATTTCTACCGGTGCAGAACCGCCCTCGGATTTTACGACAACTTCGGTGCCGTCGCAGTGTATTCCGTTGACTTATCAAAGCTAGATGCGCTTGTGTTCCGTGCGTTGAGAAAGACCATTTTGGACTACCATGTTCTCATTTGCAACGTCTTCAGAGATGACGAAACCCGGACCTCAATGCTCAAGCCAATTGCACGTGCAACCTTTGGCGACATTTACTTCAAAGTGGAGGAGCCTACCGGCGATAAGGAATGGTACGAGAGCTTTTTAAAGCACTTGTGCTGCGATAGACTCTTCAAAATTTACCAGCACGTGCCGCTCTTTCGCTTGGAACTCGCTGGAAAGAGCACTTTGGGCGTCACTTTCGAGCATACTGCCCAGGATGGAGTAGTGGCTTCCCTCTTTCATTCAATTTTCTTGGACAACTTGGATCACTGCTCGAATGCAGCCAACGCAACCGAATATGAGAAGCTATACGGCGCAGCTCCTAGTGAGATCACCCCAGAAACGGTGATTTTTGATGCCTCCAGCGACATACAGTACATCCGCCACTCCTTGCCTCCTCCGGTGGAAATGGTCATGGAGCCCAAAGACTTAGACTATACACACGGCGATCCTGACCATTACGCGCTTGCTGTGCCGAAGAGCCATCCGAAGAAATGGCCTGGTCGGTTTCCCGCATCTCTAAAAGCAAAGAAGATTATGAAACTAGTGAACATTGAGCCCGCTAAGTTCAAGACAATCTTGGCAGCCTGCAAGAAAAACGGCGTCACCTTCACCTCGTATCTCAATTGCATCCAGGCGTTGACGTTGAATTCCATATACGGCGATGAGCATCACTCTACCCTGATGGTGGCTCTCACTCTCAGACGATTCATCACCGTTGACTCCGTGGACCAGCCTTACAAGCTGCTTTTGACCACCCCCAATTACAGAATGCTCGGAAACTTCTCCCACATGGGTCTCCCCACCAAGTTCGAGCCCGTCAAGGACTTTTCCTGGGATCGTGTGCGGAGGGTCAACGGGGAGTTGCTGCAAACAGTCAAAAACAACCGCCTATTGTACACGACGAAGCCCTTTGCTGACGCTGCTGATCACTATGATGAAAATGAGCACCTTTTTGCACCCATTCTTGGCGCCAACAAGGCGGACGCTGTGAAGATCTCGAACATCGGAGCATGCAACTTCCCACTTTACCACCTAAACGGCGAAGAATTGACCGTGGACGATATCATCTTCTCGCAAGATATGGCGCCTGGTGCCGGTGAGTTCGTCATAAATGTTGTGTCCTGTCCTCGAGGCGGGCTCAATTTGGTGATCAACTACTTTGAGATGGACTCTGAAGACGAGTTTGCGCACGAGTTGGCCAAGCTTCCAGCTGATTTGAAGCATAACCTCGAAAAGTACGCCGGAGTCGAGTAGGAATGTGAATGAGCAGCGTGTCAGGATTTAGAACTGCGCTTTATGCCACCGAAGAGAATCACAGCTCGAAACCGATGAAGTTTCCTATAACGGTAAATTCACCATTACCGACACACCGGTCCAAATCAACATAATACCATCCTTCCAATATCTACCTTGGACCGGTAGTGCATGCGCGGCTGATGGAATCGATAACACGAATAGAATAATGATGTCAGAAGTCCACCCAAAGTAGCACCCCATAGCCAAAACGAAAATTCTTTTGTGAAGTCTCCAAACTGTAGCAGCCTCGGACCACCCTCGGTCTCTTTTTTTTTTTAAAACCCTCTCCAGTTTTGGGGTTTTGGCGAACGGGCTATAGACCCACCCCAAGCGCGGTGTACGGGTCTAACACATATCTACACCAATATGCGATGAATCGGAAACACCTAACCTTCATTCACCTACACCATGGAGGCATACCAGGAAGTACGACTCCGATCGAAACAAACCGGAGAATGGCTCCACCAGGACAAAGTGCGTGCAGTCCAGCGTTTTGACGATTTCGTCACGATCGACTGGATGGACGACGAACTCGAGGAACACCGTGAAAGACTAGCACGGAAGAAGCCCGTGACGCTGTGGAAACAGCAGATTGCACAGAACGCCCGTACGTGGCTTGTTCTCACCGCCATGGGCATCATCATCGGCGTAATTGCCCTGTGCCTTAACATTATCACCGCGTGGCTAGCGCTGATGAGACTTGGCTACTGTCTGCTGAATTTCTACCTAAGTCAGGGGTTCTGTTGCTGGGACCAGGACGAGGAGTGCGCCAATTGGCGGCCCTGGTCGGGTTTTGGCCCTATTCGGTACGTGGTGTACATTCTCTGGCTGGTGGTGTTTCTGTGCATTGGAGCACTCATCGTGAAGTGGTTTGCGCCTGCGGCCGCTGGATCGGGCATTTCCGAGATCAAATGCATCGTTTCGGGCTTTGTCATGAAGGGTTTCTTGGGCTGGTGGACCTTGGCCATCAAGGGCTTGGGCCTTCCCTTGGCTATTGCCCTGGGCCTCTCTTTGGGAAAGGAAGGACCCTCGGTGCACTACGCCGTGTGTGTGGGCAATTGCGTTGCTAAGCTTTTTAAAAAATACCGCCAGTCAGCTTCGAAATCCCGTGAGTTTTTGACTGCCACCTCCGCAGCAGGCGTGGCTGTCGCTTTCGGATCGCCTATGGGCGGCGTGCTCTTTGCCATGGAGGAAATCGCCTCGGTGTTTCAGCTTCTGACGCTCTGGAAGTCGTACGTTTGTGCTCTTATCGCCGTTGCCACGCTTTCGACGCTCAATCCGTTCAGAACAGGCCAATTGGTGCTTTTCGAGGTTTCCTACCACAGCTCGTGGCACTGGTTTGATCTTCCGTTCTATGCCATCTTGGGCGCATTTGGCGGTGTCTACGGCGTTGTCGTGTCGAAATTCAATAAAAGGGTCGCTGGATTCCGCAAGAAGTACTTGGCTGCTTATGCCGTGCAAGAGGTCATCATACTCTCCATTTTGACGGCTGCCCTCTCCTACTTCAACCAGTTTCTCCGTGTTGACATGACCGAGGTCATGCAGACGCTCTTCTACGAATGCTCTTCCGAGTCTCGTCACGAGTTGTGCAAAGCAGACAAGGGCAAAACCACTCTTTTTTTCTCCTTGATGATCGCTACGTTGGCAAGAATACTCTTGACAATCGTCACATATGGGTGCAAAGTGCCTGCTGGTATTTTTGTTCCTTCTATGGCAGCGGGAGCCACTTTCGGAAGAGCCATCGGTATTATCGTTCAAAAGTGGTACCAGAGTCACCCAGACTCGTCCTTCTTCGCCACCTGTGCTCCCGATCTGCCCTGTGTGATTCCCGGAACATACGCTTTTATTGGCGCTGGCGCTGCTTTAAGTGGAATAACCCACCTCACGGTCACTGTGGCGATCATTATGTTCGAGCTCACGGGCGCCGTTCGCTACATCATTCCCACCATGATTGCAATCACTGTTACAAAATTAATCAACGATAGATTTGGCGAGGGAGGCATAGCCGACCAAATGATTAAGTTCAATGGCCTCCCTTACATCGATCCGAAGGAGGAGTATAGATTCGACGCAACTGTGGCTGAGGCCATGTCGCCAGTGACTGTCATTTTCACTGCTGACAAGGATTACACCGTGGCTGAAATCGCTAGGATTGTCGAAAAGACACCATATCGTGGCTACCCTGTGGTGAAGTCTGAAGAGTCTCACGAAATTTGTGGCTATGTGACTAGGTCAGACCTCGACTACGTTATACGAACTCGCAGCAACGAAAGCGAATGGAACTTCAGATCATCCCCCACTCCAGAATCAAACGGAGTTGACATGTCTGGTATTATGAATCCAGCGCCCCTTGTGGTCAGCATCGATTGTACATTAGAGTATCTAATGGATATCTTTGTGCGTCTTGGCCCCCGCCACGTCCTTATACAAAAAGACGGCCGCTTGGTGGGCACTATCACTCGAAAGGATATCCTCAGATACGAATACACTATTCACGAATTACACAGCCCTACAACCTACGACGATTTAGATGCGTGGGTGTGGAGCAAGTTTCAAAAGCTAGGGAGCTACATATTTTCCATCTCGTCGCGTCAAGGCTTTGAAAGGGTTCCAAATGGCAACTGACTTGCTCAATTTTTCCACTTACCATGGTCCTTGTAACTCTGGTACAAGCTCTTGAAGTAGACTCGTCCCAGCAGGTCTAGAAGCTGGTTGGCGAGTTGCAACTCGACTTTCGAAAGAAGACTGAACACACTATAGATTCCCGGCATCAATGCGTCCGTTAGTGAGCTTTTCAACGGCGTGGACACTTGCATATGCACATAGTTAATCAACAAAACGTGTGCCTGTTTTCTGATGGCTCTTTTGTAGATAGCTGATTGAGATGTGAGTGAATCGCTCTCTTTAGTCGATCTTTGAATT
Organism: Candidozyma ruelliae; assembly: GCA_030582895.1. Lineage (NCBI taxonomy): Eukaryota > Fungi > Ascomycota > Pichiomycetes > Serinales > Metschnikowiaceae > Candidozyma > Candidozyma ruelliae. Next base: position 95,951 of record JAJMHE010000019.1, on the reverse strand, counting down.
GGAGGCTCACTCAACGTCACTAGAACTCTTCCGAAAACAGCGGCGGCATCTTCAGTGGCTTCTTTGCTGGAAAGTTTTCTCATAGTTTCCACGAGAATGCCGATCAACAAGTGGTATCTCGATGTAAGCCTGAACCTGTGAAACAAGATGACGTAGGAAAGAAGGCTGACTATCGAAATGTAGACCTTGGGCTGGTGAGAATGCTTGCTTTGTGTCAAAATCCTGCCCACCGTTGCTAAGGTTAATTCAATGGCATACTGTGAAAAAAGCCATGCGTGGTCAGAAAGCATGGAGGTGACGGTTGATGTAAAATTGAGCAAAGTTTCCACACGCTGGATATCCCCAATGCGAAGACTGATGGCGGAAATGGTTCCCACAAAGAGAGCTGTGTGATCCTTTTGCGAGCTTTTATCAAGAAGGTGGGCCAACACAGTGAGAATTCTCACGAGAGGGTCTAAATAGTTTGAGGGAGCCTCTTCGCAGGATGCTAATAAATGCAAGTAAATTTGGTGGAAGTCTTCATGTGGTAACTTTTTGAAGAATGCAGATAGGCGTTCGATAACGCCCAAGTTGGAGCTCAAGTCGAGCTCTTCAAAGAGAGCGAGGAACAAGCTCGAGATGAAAAGAGCTCCGTGAAGATTGGGTTTAGTCATTTTGGTTATCAAAACGAATAACGAGCGTTTGTCGGTGGAAGACACTTTTTTATTTTCCAAGGACTTGATATATCCCTTGAGCAAATTGAGAGCATTATCGGTGAACTGGCCAGGGAGATCAGAAAGCACGGCGATTTCAGTTTCGGAGATTTTTGGCAACTCAGTGACGGCCTTAACGTACAAGGCGCAGACTTCCCCGATGGCATTTTGAAGCTCTTCGTCCTTGGGTGGGTTCCCGTTGAGAATGATTTGACAAATTCTCAAATCCAGGGAGGACAGCTTCTTGCTGAGACTTTTCGTAACTTTTTCGATCACTTTGTTAACAAAATCACGAGACACCTCATCCTTGAGACGATTGATGTGGCCGTTCCAGATAAGCTTGCCCACTTCGATCGTGAGAGCAGAGTCATCAGAAGCGACGAACTTCAAGAAGAGTTTACAGTCTTTTTCAAGCTCAGATGAGCCGTTGGCATCTTCTAGCACGTGTCTCAAGACTTCCTTTGAGTCCTTGCTGGTAAGCGCATCCTTGCAGAGCTTATCAGTGAAACCAGAAAAGAACTTTCGGTAAATAGTGACGGGTAGCATGCATAATAGTTCTTTGAGATAGGGAAATTCTTTCTGTTTCGTGATAAAGGCCAGAAGGGAGGCGAGGAAGCCTGGGAGCTCGTAAACCAAAACAGCCTCATCCTCAAAAAGGGCTAGGAAGTCTTCTTTGGTTGTGGTATCAAGCAATCTCAGCACGAGGGAGATGTTGATGGAATCAAAAGAATCCGTTATCACGAGCCATCTTCTGAAGAAGGACTGAGCCACATCACCAGGGGCCTTCCTCAAGAACTTCTTCAAGTCCTTCTCCTTCACGTATTTCAAGTCACCAGTTAACTCAGCTACTCTGAGTGCGAGGTAAATATCAAATTTTGTGACTTGGGTTCTTGATTCCACAGATTTAAGGAAATCGTCAGTGATGAGGTCATCTTCGTAAATGCACAAGGCGTAGTATGCAATTTCAGAGTTGGTCGAAAGGGTCTCTTTGTGCTTGTTCAAGACCTTTCCAGCAGCCTCTTGCTTTGATTCGGAACACATGAGAAGACCCCTCAATAGAAGAACAATAACCTCCTCGTGCTTCTCCTTAATCGAGACCTCCAAAAGCGAGGAAATCTGACTGCTTGAAAGCTCGGTACACTTTGCTGCTAGACTGTCCACAATTTGTTCATTGGACCAACTGGAACTGACTTCAAGAGCCATAGGGAAGATCTTAGCCACGAACTCATTAAAGTCTCTTGCTCTAATGAACCCCCTAGCAAGACCCAAAGCGACGACCTCGACTTCTTCTGCCTTAAGGTCCTTAGTAGCTTTGACAATGTCTTCTGCTTTTGCCTGAGCCAATTCTGGGCTCAAATAAGCGATTTCGCCTATAAGTCCCCATTTGACAGGTTTGCTGGCAATTTCATTGTCATACAAGTTTTGAAAGAAATCAGACGAAAGAGCCTTGTTGACGCTGGACAAGATCTGGAGAAGGCTTTCCGAAAGATGGCTGAATCTGTCCAGCTTTGTGATTCCGAGGAAGACGGCCTCACAAGACGCAATGTCTGATGCAGCGGAGTTGATGATGACTTGCTGGAAGAGGTACCTCACAGCAGAGTCTGAAAGACCCTCATATGCCAAAACGTCTTCCATGTGCGATATTAGGGCACGAGTGGTTTCCACCTGGAACATAAAAATCTTGTTCAGAGCAGCAAGTATCTCTTGGCTCTCTTTAGCTTCTTCGTTGTCTTCTCGAGAAAGAAAGTTTAGGAGATGTGGAAGAGCGCTGGAAAAGTAACGAGCAGTGCTCTTCTTTGTAGGCTTGTAGTTGATCGATTTTCTCGGAAGCTCAAAAAGCTGGAGCACCACCCGAGTCCATTCATCAGCAACTGGTGTTAAGCTCTGCGTTTTGTCAAGCCACCTGGAGTATTCTGCCAAGAGACCAGTCACAGTGTACTCATCGACTTCGACATAGCCCGAGGCGAGAATTGAGGCAACACACGAGAACATAGCCTCTAGAAGCTTATCATCGCTGGCTTCGGTCAAAACGGCGGTCATAGCAGACACCAACTTGACTCGTTTGAAGCTTCTGGTTCTGACCTCGAGGTCTAGGGGCAGTTTCTCCATTCGGTTCCAGATCCGGCCCCAAAGCAGCCAGAGAAGCGGCTCAAATTTCCAGCTCTTGAAGTCCTTTCCCGTGAAATCGCTCACTCTGTCGCATATTAGATCAAACACGAAGTGATGCTTGTTGATGAGGAATACATCGAGAGAGCCGTCCAAGAGGGCCTCGGCGGTTTGAACTGCCTCTTTGGGCTTTATATCCTTGGACCTGAGGTACTTGGTGGTGGCCTCGGCGGATTTTAGCTCTGGCATGGGGCAATGACTGTGTTTTGGTGGGATCGTGGATTCGATGAGGTTGAGCTTAGATGCCTCCATAGTAAATTTTCGCGATGCCTGGGGAAGAGATAGTAAGGACAGAAGCAGAGAAGAAAGAAAGAGAGAAAAGAGGGGATTAAGGTAATTTATTTTTTATTTGAATATGTCAGTCGTCGCTGGAAATGATCTGTCTTGCAACATAGGCTCTTTTTGGTCTTTGGTTTCTGACCTCCAGCCTCTACTAATCTACATCCAAACTGTCTTAACTGTGCATGCTATAGTACAAATCTAAATTAACAAGGTCTCGATCTTGTCCTTGATGGCGTAGATCTGGTTCTTGATCGAGGAGGCGTCGTTGGAGGTGACAGAGGCAGCAATGACAGATCTGGAAACACCACAAGCTCTGCCCAAAGCGGTCTTGGAAGGCACGAAAACGTAGGGCACGTTCTTGTCCTCACACAACAAAGGCAAGTGCAACAAGATCTCAATTGGCTCGGTGTCGGCGGCCATGATGATGAACTCAGAGATACCTCTGTTCAAGGTCTTGGTGGCCTCGTTGGCACCCTTCTTGAGCTGTCTCAAGTTCTGGGACTGGGAAACGACATCCAAGATCTGCTGGGTCAAGGCCGAGTCGGCCAATGGGAAGGCTTTGGGGTTGGACATGATGTTGTTAGGCTCCTTGCAAAATAGCTCACCGATAGAGAAGAAGAAACAGAGAAAAATTCGAATGTGCGAGATGAGGATGCTGTGGTGGTGTGTGCAGGAAGGGTATACAGACCAAAGAAGCAGGGCAAGACAAAATAAAGGGAAAAAGAGGTGGGGCTAGAAATTTGGCGTTTGGTCAGTGGAATGGCTTAAGATATTTTTCTACTTTTCTGTACGAGGCTTGAATCTGGTGAATGTATGGTGGGGTGGGAGGTGCTGAGCGGATGGCTGCAAAAGCCTGGGAGATGGTGAAATTATCGCCATCTGAGACATGACACGGAGCTTTTGACCATCTTTGTTCATCTGAATCCTTTTTTAGCGGGCTCCTGGATAAGGATCGATCTTGGTTTCTGTTTTGCTCGACAGAGTACATTGAAGTCAGGAGAGGGCTTTGAGAACACAACTCCAAGAGCGGTGTTTTCTAAAGATTAGAAAGTGAAGCAAGTGGCCTAGCTGCGTTTTGTCAAAGTGGTATCGCTGACCGTAGTGCTTCGGTGAGTATTGAGGCATATTGCGTAGCCGGCCCATTCAAGTATTGTCTTGTATTCACAGTACAGCGGGGGTCGATTAAAGCTTACCCTTTATGCGAAGCTTGAATATGAAATGCACGAATGTGAATATTTGATGGATCTCAATCGACTGTAAATTTAGCGGTGTAGTATATCTTCATCGGTTCACCTTTGTCATTCTGTGCATTGATCTGGCGGGGGCTTCATCTATAATTTTGGGTCTATGTCACACTGAAGGGGTCTATTGAGAAGACCTTCAAAATCTCTCGAATCGGTTTTTAGTGTTCGAATGCTCTGACTCCTCGACTACCTGAACAGGCCGGTAACTATCTTTCCTCCTTTCAATACTATTAAGTGCTTTTCGCAGCCATTTGATATTGAGCTACAGACCCACAAATGACACCTTCCTGCCTCCCTTTGGCTGCACTATTTATCGCCAAGGAAAAAAAGGCTCGCATATGTACTTTTGTAGCACCGTACAGCAGATTCTACATTACTTCTTTTGTATCTATTCAGGCTTATTCACTTATGACAGAGTGCCCACGTTTACCAAGACACGTGACCAGCTCGATATATCGACACAACCAGAAATCCATCTCCGTTTGACCAACTTCACAATACAAATTATCAAAATCTTAGCTTTCAACCGCCACTTCCACCTTCCTCACTCCCTCCCTCTCTCTCTGACTATGTGACCAGTGCGTAATCTCGAGAACACTTTGCACCCGTGCACCAAAGCCACCGCTCACCGGAACTGAGAAAAAATTAACATTATCTCAGCCACCTGTAATCACTTTGGTTGACTTGTCGCTACACAATTCATCCCATCTATCAGTGTCGCATAATCTGAAATAATGTCTGACTTGTGGTATGTGAGAGTGGTCGTTTGAGGGCGGGAAATATCGAATTCTGGCGAAAATTGATAGTTTCCCTCATTGGTTCTTATCTATGATCTCCAGGCGCAACAGTTGTCCAAAACACACAATCGCCAGCTGCTTCCCCTTTTTGCCCCTTCAATCAATTTCCTATTCCGCTACTAACTTTTAGCCCAGTTTACGCTCCCTTTTTCGGTGCCATTGGCTGTACTGCCGCTATTGTATTCACCTGTTTTGGTGCTTCTTACGGTACCGCTAAGTCTGGTGTTGGTGTGTGTGCCACCTGTGTTTTGAGACCAGACTTGTTGTTCAAGAACATTGTCCCCGTCGTTTTGGCCGGTATTATCGCCATTTATGGTTTGGTCGTTGCAGTGTTGGTGTCTGACGGTTTGGCCCAGAAGCAGGCCTTGTACACTGGTTTCATCCAATTGGGTGCTGGTTTGTCTGTCGGTTTGTCTGGTTTGGCTGCTGGTTTTGCCATTGGTATCGTCGGAGACGCTGGTGTCAGAGGTACCGCTCAGCAACCCAGATTGTTCGTTGGTATGCTTTTGATTTTGATTTTCGCCGAAGTGTTGGGTTTGTATGGTTTGATTGTTGCTTTGTTGTTGAACTCCAGAGCCAGCCAGGATGTCACCTGCTAAGCAGCTTTGCAAAAATTGAGCGCAGTCTCTCCAGCCTCCATACATTGGACGTCATTTACTCCATCTACATCCATTACATTCTGTACTTTTCATTTCTGTCTCTCAGCTGTAGTATAGGCATAAGACAGACTTTTTCATTAAGCTCGCGCCAAAGGCACTATAAGATTACTGCTTGATGTAGACCTCGGCTATCTTCACAGCGATGCTGTTGCGCAACCTCAAGATCAACTTTTCCACAGTGTCAGGAATACCTTCACCGCTTTCTTTCAAGAAACTGCGCCAGTCTTGCTTTACAGACACTTGGTCAGCGGTTTCGACAGCAAAGGAATACAACTTCGAGACCTCCTCGTCCTCCTCCTGGTTCAGGGCCTCAAAAGAGTCTATGAGCTCGATCATAACGATAAGGTCGGGCAAGGTAAACTTGTCCAGCGAGAAGAATGGAATGAGCTGGGCAAACAAAAGAGGGACAAATTTCTTGGGCATGTACTTGAACCTAATCAAGTGGAACAAACGTGACAAGTTCTTCTTCCATGCGCTTTCCTCGCCGACCAGTTCTAGGTATTCGACCAAAACAGCATAAGGAGCAATGCACTGTCTGATCACGGGGTGGACCTCAAATGATGGATCCACACGACGCATTATAATGTTATTCAAAAGGTCATCTTCGGTGGGCAGGCAATTGAGAAGGGCATCCTGAAAAAGAAGCTCCCAAACAATATGGTGGATTTTGCCCATAGCCAGCGAAGTCTCCTCCGACGAAGACGTCTCGTCGTAACACTGAACAAACATGTTGAGAGCCTCGTAGATATGGCCCTCGGCGAGGGATTGCTCACCTTGTTGCAAATAGAGCTTTTTGGCCACATCTGGTATTCTTAGCTTGGCACAGACTGTAAGAGCCCATTCCATGTCGTCGTTGGTGTAGCATTTGAAGTTAGGCAAGAACTCAGCAACTATCTTTCTGTTCTTCAAATTCAGGTCCGGGCCGGCGCTGATCACAGGATGGAGCAAAAGACCGATGCCGACATTGGCAAGTGGATGGATCTCAAAGCACTCGAAAGCATGCCTCGTGAGAAGATAGTCGGAAATATTCTTCTTGGGCAAAATGCCGTCTTGCATGAGTGCTTTCTCGTTGGCAGCACTGTAGTATGAGAAAAACAAACCCTTGAGCTCGTAGAGCTTGCTGACGTAGGCCGCAGTGGCTGGATCGTACTTATCTAGAGCCATGACAGCACGGAGTGCCTTTCCCAGCGCCACATACGTCAATGCCTCGTCAAAATCGCTTCCGCTCAAATCTCTGCCTTTTTCACTCATTGCAATGTCATAATAGTCGTTGTACACGCTGCTGTCGTCACGCACCTGGAACAATGCCAACGCAGCGTAAAGCTCGTACCACTTTTCGGTGGATCCCGACAATGTCTTGGGTAGGCCGGTAATGGCACTGAGCAAGTTATGGATCTGTCTGGCGATGACCAAGTGGGCCTCATCTTCAATGCCCTGCTTGGCTCTTTTGAAGTTGTCTCTCATTTCACATGCGGTTCGTTTCCACTCGGTAAACTGGCCCTTCAAGGCCATGGACGTGTAACTGTCCAACAATACCTGGAAATCGCTTATAATGAGATAGAGCGCAGAACCCTCGCCCAAGGACTCATACTTCGACGATTTGATGGACTGGACCGCGTGGCTGAACATGCCACGTGTGAGCAACGTGCCCAAGTAGGTGGTCCAGAACTCGGGATGCAAATATGGCTCTGGCGTGTTGTACACTACTTGATCAACGAACGAGTCCTCTGGTTTGGGGAAGTACTCATTGACCCAATTGACAAGAAGCTCAGGCTTCTGACGCTCCTGGACGGGGAAATCGTTGGCCTGGATGAACTCTAGCAAGAACTGTAGGTCTGTGTATGCGTCCAAGTCCTCATCCTGCAACTCGGGCTTCACAGCCTCGAGAAACTTGTCGTAGTTGCTCAAAATCTGGGCAAATGCATCGTTGATTCTGGTGGTTTTTTCTTGTATTTTAGCGTCTTTGAGGAAATCTCTCAGAGAAGTCACCACGCCCAATGGCTCTGGCTCGTTTGAGTCTTCTGGAAGCACCTGAACATCGTGATTCGTCAACTCCTCCACGACCTTGAAGAGCGAGCTGATGTAGTCGTACTGTGCTTTTTGGAACGCCTCCTGCGGCTGCAAACTGGCCTTGTATTCGCTGAGATCAAACTGAAACTTCAAATCCTCGTCCAGCTCTAGCCATTCAGACAAAGATGGATACTCTCTGTTTACTTTGGGTCCTTCGGGCGATTTCGACAGGTCTAGCGATTCGGTATGTGAAGATTCACCCGGAAGCTCGTCGGGAATATCTAGCATTTGTATGTCGTCGAAATTCATCGTTTGTTGTGTATGTGAATTATCAACAGTTTCCTACTTCTGTTTTTCCAGTGCGCACTGCAGATGAGATGGCTTTTGCTATATAGTAGGACAGTCAGTCTTAATTTTTTCTCAAAGTTCTTCGACTAACCGCGCCATAGGGTCGTCGGAATCGGCGATATTCGTAGCCTGGCATTTGATGCCTTTATCGGAAGCGTTGCAAATGGCGTCAATGCCAATGAACTGGTTCTTATTCTTCGAAGACCGTATCATGAGTTTGAGCATCTCCGTGGGGTAGACCTTCAGGCCCGTGGGGGCATCATATGTTTGGCTAAATGGCGGCGAAAACAGAAAATTTTCTTTTCGTGCCAAATTCTCAAACGCTCGAGCGTCCTTGCACTCAGTTTTTGTCAATAGGTATATTCCTCCGTCCAACGTCCCTATAAGCAAGGAACCGTCCTCAGGAACGTATTTCAAGACGTTGATCTGCGAGTACAAATAGAGAGTATTTTCTCGGTACCGGAGCTTTCCCTCGCTGTCGCCTGTGACTAGTAACGGGCCCTCTCCGTCTTGAGCAGGTATCACACACAAAGCTGTCATTCTAGCACTCTGGTCATTGAGTTCGTGCACTGGCTGTGGTCTTTCCTCCCCTTTTTTGATATAAATGCCATGAAACGAGTCTAGATACACGTAAGAGTCTCTTGACATGGGGCTCACGGCTATACCATGCTGCATCACCCCGGCCCAGGTCTGATCGATTCTATCATCTTCTTTTTTCACCCACCTGTAGCCATTTTCAGTTTCCTCGAGATCGAGAGCGACATAGTCGTTTCCAACGGCATGTAGCTTGCCGTCAAAAGTGATAGCGCTGAATGTCAAGGGCTTCTTAGGTGTGGATGTCGTCTCCACGTTCGGGAGCATCTTGATTTGGTTTTCTTCAATAGCAAAGATCGGGAACTTGTTTTTCCATGGGCCATCGTCTTGAATAGCAACAAATAGAAGTCGCCCATCTGGACCGCTAGGTAGACAGCAAATGTCGGTGTATATGTGGCCGTCTGGCGGGAAAGTGTGTACAATCTCCAAACTTCTCCCATCAACAAGGTCTAAGGTAGTTTTTTTCTTTGACCCATCTGCTGGCCTCACATCGAATCTAATGCAGACGAGGAGGTGACTGTTCTCGAAGCTAAGAATTTTTCTCCACAACTGGTTCGAGAAATGAGCGTCAATAGTATCCTTTTGATCTTTCATGCTAACAATGCAATATTGGCCGTTTTGCTGATGTACACCAACCATATTGTTGTGAAACAGTAGCACGTTGCAACTCTTGATTGGTTCTGGTGAGTGGAAGAAGTCACACAACTCTAGGAAGAAGTTTGATTTGGCCATCATTCCTATCACCTTATGAGTGTCATAGAGCACCACAAGTCGACCGTCCGAGTCCATAGCAGTTGCACCAGGACCTTTACAAACCCACCTCGAGGTGCCTAGAATGGAGCCTCCTCTGTTGGCAAAAAGATACTGATGAACGTTACCCTGGCCATCAAGCGCTACCAACACCATCATTTGGTGGGTATTGATACAAAAACGAGCGTCGCGGAGTCCTTCTTTACGTGCTCCACATGTGAGTTTCCAGAGTGGTTTGATATACTGGCCGGTGATAATGAAGCACTGGATCAAGCCTGTGGTGTAACCCACAAGAACGTAGGGAGTGCTTTCGAGAACCATAGCGTCCAAGGTGCAGACTAAATCTTCTGATTCGTCTAAGGGGAGAGACAGCGTGCCAAAAGGTGTTCGACAGACGATTTTGCCCTTGAGGATATAGGTTGCAACTGAGTTGACTGTGATCTTGGCAAACTTGATACCCCCATCGAGGTCCTTTATGGCATGAATATCCTCATCTTGAAGCTGCACATCCAACCGATATACCTTTGTTTCGTCGAGCATGGCATCGACAATCTTGTGATCACCAAACTTCAAAGTAGACTCCTCAACCTTTCCTCTCTTGTTGTCGAAGGAAGTGTCGCTGATCTTCATCACTTTATCAATCCTGGAATCGATCTTGATGGCTATGAATACCAGGGCCTGCAGGCTTTCGTAGTCGGTGAGATTGGGAGGCAGAAGCCGAATAACTTCTGCGAACGGATCCATGAGATCAAACGACGATAATATCGTCGCTTTCCATTTCTCGTGCGAGATTTTTCGTAGCTCTCCGCTTCTGTAGCCTCCTTGACAAACAAAAATGTCCGGCAGGTATCTCATAGTGTCTGTATTGAAACTGTAGGCCAACTCAAGAACAGGTGGAGAAGAGGGCATGTGGTTGAGGATCTGGATATATGGTTCTTGCGGCATAACACGGAATAATATTGAGCGAGAGAATCGTGAAGCAGCAAAGAAAATGTTGTCCTGGACTTGTGCAATAGAATTGGCCACAGTGGAAAACCCTAGATCCACGACCTGGAACGTCCTGAGCTCCAACAGTACTTTGGTATAGTGCATCACAAGGTAGAGAATTGCTGTTCGTCCGGTGTCGGTCGAGATCATATACCGCCGATTGTCGATTTTCACAAATGCAGTGAACTGGCAATTGGTGAAAGGGAAATGAGTCAAATCAACAGAAAGCATGTGGTTGGCTTTTCTATAGTGGAGGTCAAAGCCTTCAGAAACAGACATTTGCTGAATTTCACTGGCTGCGCAAAAATGGGCCCTGTAGTTGCTCAATGCCAAAACTCCTCCATAGGGCATTGGTACTAGAAGGGTGGGAGCCTCGTGAAACGGCTGAAAGCCGAGTTTCTTGTACACATTCAACTTATTACTCACTTGGTAGTAAGTGACCGAAAATCTGAGATCGAAACCAGAGTGCAAAACAGCAAAACAGTTCTCGTTGGACAAATTCACTACCTTTTTCACCAGAATGTCCCCCAAGTAGCTCTCTTTAGCCTCACCCGCTAGCTTGCCCCTATGAGGCGCCACATAGGCATTGCCGTTACGGTTGACTCGTAGAATGGCAGTCTTGCGCTTCTTTCCCGCCTGGTGATGTATAGAGAGCAAATGATGGTAGTTGTAGCCTATTGAGGTCAATTTCTTTTGCGAGTCTTGCCTCAAGTGCATGAAAATGTGGTCTTTCAGGGTGATATCGTGAATGTAGCCATCAGCAATGGCTAGGACGACGTCCTCGTCTCCTCTTTTGACAACCTCCAAGGCCTGAACAGGTCCCCGGAAGTGTATTCTTGATTCATCCAGGAAGTATGTAGGTAAGTCTGGCGAAAACTGGAGTTTCTGGATGTAGTTGCTTTTGGCCACTAGGAGGAAGGTCGTGCCGGACTGGTCTTTGTATGTGGCACATTGTCCGAAACCCTCGGGCGTTTGAATAGTGTGGAGTAGTCTTGCCATAGTGGTTGAGATATGTGCGATGGTGATAATGTACCGTCTGGGGTACGACAGGGTCCGTGTAATCTTGGAATTGGCGAAAAAGGGAAAAGAGTGTTATTTTGAATAGTAGAGATATAAGCTGCTGAAGAGCATCAGCAAAAGTTGAGAATCTACAGTTGATCATGATGGTACACTCATCGGACATGGAAAGCTGTTTCGCAGCCATTTGGTGTATGCTGGGTAGCACTTAAGTGACATGAATATGGGTGTTAAATTCTCCATACACTCTCCAAACCTTTTATCTACTGTTCAGAATGCAATTGAGTTGTTTTGGTCCTTTATCAGGGTCTGCAAAGGCTTCAACACTAGCTATGTTGCTGAGCTCAGTATACTTTGAGTAGAAGGCACAGTTCATCAGAGCCATTCGAAACGCCTCAGTTTAGAAGATGATCGCTAATGTGCTCTCAATCTCACCCTTTATCATCGAGTTTAAATAACTATGGAGGGATTTTCTCGGAGCTTCACAAAATCGAAGTGACTAAAGAAGCATGAAGCTGCATGAATGTCTGATGTACGTTCTCGAGGATTAATTAATTTTTAAAAAATCCTTCGATAAAGGCAAGCTGACAAACGTTGTAATGTTAGGACCTAAATTGAGTAAACTAATTAGAGTTCATAGTCTATGAACTTTGTTCCATCCACTGTCTGAAGTAATCTAAAAGCTCGTGTGATAGAGATTGTTCACGGATGATAGGTGTCGGGTAGACTTCTCCGTACCACTAAGGATTTCTTTCCTTCTTTTTGTTGGAACTTGCTGAAAATATTGTTTGCATCATGTCTGCACGTCATATATCTCGTAAGGTCACATGAAGTCTTCTCCAACCTAAAACACTCTGGCCCGAGCTAAATGTAGACTAAAGTCCATCTATGACTGCCCCTCTCACCCTACAGTCCCATTCCTCTATAGATTGATATGCGTTCTAATATACAATGTGACTGCTTTGCTGGTAGGGTATCTTGAATCTCGCATGTCCAAGTGACCTATCCTACTCAGCAGCAGCTAGTGGAGCCTTGCGAGGCATTTGTGTCGATACTGATGTCCACTGTCTCCGCCTGCGGTTGTTGTTGTTCGCCGCTTTCGCTGAATTCGGGCAAACAAGATGCGATTTTTTTGAAGAGAAGCTTCACGTTGTGGTTGGCCTTGGTCGAGGTTTCGATAATGAATTTGCCACCAATCAGCTTGCAGAACTCCTCTGCCTCTTCCACGCTGACCTGTCTTTTGGAGCTGAGGTCCGACTTGTTGCCCACGATGACAACAATCACATCGTCGCCTCTTTCCATACGCACATCATTTACCCATTTTTCCAAACTGCTGAAGGACTTTTTGCTGGTTATGTCGTAACACACCACGGCAACATGGGAATCACGAATGTACGAGGGAATCAACGATCTGAATCTTTCCTGGCCCGCCGTGTCCCATAGTTGTAAGCGTACTGTCTTGTTGTCTTCCAAATACATGGTTTTCAGAAGGAAATCAATGCCGATTGTGGCAGCATACTGCTCATCGAAGGTGTCATACATGAATCTTGTGATCAACGACGTCTTACCGACTGAATGTTAGAGGAGACAAAAATCAACGAAAAAGAAACGTATTCAACATACCACTCTGGTCGCCTAGAAAGACGATTTTGTATTTTCTTAGAATGCCCCTGTCGCTCATGGTGAAACTGGGTCTGGCTGATTTGCTCAGTTTGGTGGACCTTTGAGCATTGGTGTCTTGATGGTGCACGGGTGTTTCACCGGACCCTTGGCAACCCACCTACCAAGAAAATCAGGAAATAACACAATTTCAGTGTTTGAACGATATTTGAGGTCTTTTGGTGAGATTTTTTCTAATTCTTACTTTTTCTCCATATTATAGCTCTGCTTGTGTGATTTACATCGTTCCCCACGTCTTCGAGGTGATCTCGACCTACACACAGCGATCACCATTTCTTCTCTACATCACACCTTAACATGGATGAAGCTGAACTCAATGCTATAAGACAGGCACGTCTTGCAGAACTTCAGAAAAACTCAGGCCAGCTGTCACAAGGTCTGGATGAGAAAATATCCGTTCTTTCACAGGTTCTCGAACCTTCGGCCAGAGAGAGGTTGTCTCGAGTGAGAATCGTTCGTCCAGATCGTGCAGACGCTGTGGAGCAGTATTTGGTCAAAATGATCTCAATGGGGTCGATCAGAAGAAAGCTCGGCGAGCTGGACATTGTGGACATATTGGACTCCCTCTCGAGGGATGAGAAGAAGGCCCTGACGAATCAGATCGTGTTTGACAGGAAACACGAGGACGACGACGACGACGATTTTTTTGACTAGAGCGCTCGCATCTGTAAATACGGGAATTTAATGCATCACTATTTGGTCACCGTGCGTTGTTTACCTCTGATTTGAACTAGGTCGTACTGAGATGAATCTGCTTGGGAAAGATGTTTCGAAAAATTGTACTTACTAGCTTCGTCGGATCTTTTGGGATTATGAGGCGATTCTCTTTTCTAGAAGCTCCTTCGGTCTTCCATGTGGATAAACTGAATAGACCATTTAGCATCACCGTCTGCAAGCGCAGTTGACGTCTTTTTTTATTTGTCCGTTCAATTTGAATGGGAGTCAAAGACCTGTAATGATTAAATGAGAAGCTTCGAGTGAGTTGCGTTTATAGATATTCGTCGTACAGAACTTTTTGTCCTGAATGTTGTACTTGGAGATAACAACAATAACTCTTGCTGACAGAAATCTCACAGCATTCAGAATTTGACAACAAGATCATCTTTCATCCATACAAATGCTAGATTAGAGCTGGTTTGAACTATTTTAATCCTCACTTCGTGCTTTGATAACCATACACCAACTGATTTGCCCGCTTCATCTTCAGCCACAACGTTAATCTAACGTCTCTTCGTACCAGCCCAAGGTTTGTTGCGACTAATGTATTCGGATAAGCGGCGGACTTGTCCGATTGAAAAGAATTGTATGACTATTGGTTTTGAAAACAGTATAAGTTTGAGCCAAATGAGAATTGTGAGAGGCCCTGCCATGTTCAGGCTTGATACTCACATGGGAGTTTTGTGATGTCTCTTTATCCAATGACAGTTCACACCACTCAAATCTGATAGATTACGTAGTATACGTGAAATCCCATACGGTGTTTCTAGGCAGAATCCGTAATAAAATAAACTATCCCTCAAACGAGCTACTCAATTGGCAAGACCCTGAAGATGGTTGCTTCTGAGTACAGAATTTGTGTGTAGCATGCCAGATGTTACCAAGTGTTTTCTCTGACTTCTTTTTTGTTACTTTTTAGCTTCTCCTGATTAATCAAGTGCAGAGTCAAGGTTAAAGGGACGCTAAAAAAAAAAAAAAATTTTAACCAAGATTCGCTTGAAGATATCGCGTGAAGTTTGCAGTTTTTATCTCACTCCACAAATTTCGCAGCCATCCCCCATATCTCATGAAATTTGGCAAGATAAATGCATACTCAAATTTTAAAAAACGGAATATTACAGAAATTTATATTATCCTTTTCTCCCGAAACAAAATGCCACTTCAAAAAACCCCTAAAACAATTCTTTGATGTGATCTAACACGCTTCCTGGCAAATCATCGTCGGACCTGCACACATTGCACATCAAAACAAACAAATACACAAATCAACTACTCAAGATCTCCACCAATTTGTATTATATGTCCGATAAAATACAAGTCAGCGCTCGTGTGAGGAGAAGAACACAGCTGGAGATATCGGCACAATCCCCAATTGTTGTTTCAGTCCCTGACGACTTCTGCTCAACGAAAGAACCATATGTCACCGTGAATGCATCCATAAACTCGTCTATTCTCAGTCAAAATGGCGATAATCAGGGCAAAGTCTTCACGCTAGACCAAGTATACGGAGCCAATGCTGACCAAGAACTCATATATAATAATATCGCCAGGCCTCTTCTTCGTGACTTTTTGGCTGGCATGAATGTCACCATACTAGCGTATGGCCTGACAGGATCAGGAAAGACATACACCATGCTAGGGGATATTTCGGGAGAGCATGCTGGAATTGTTCCTCGAGTGTTGCAAGAATTGTTTCAAGTGGCCAAGGACGACTTTTGTGTCAAGCTATCTTGTGTGGAGTTGTATAGAGAGGAGCTCCACGATCTTATAAACGATGAGCTCGAACTAAACGCGAAGAAACCAAAACTCAGACTCATGGCTGATGGCTCCAAGGACGGAAGAGGAACAGTGATCCAGAATTTGTACGAATTGGACGTTGTGGACGCCAAACTGGGATTCGAGATGCTTCAGAAGTGCTTGGGTAAGAGGAAAATGGGTGCAACTAAACTCAATTCTCGCTCCTCGAGATCCCACACTATCTTTACAATTACTTTGTACAAAACAGTCGTTTCACCGTCGGGCCAGGAGGTGGTGAGGCTGTCGAAGATGAATTTGGTGGACCTCGCTGGTTCAGAGGATATCATCAAATCTGGTGCCACGGACGCCGGTGCAAAAGAAGCTGGTCTGATTAATCAAAGTCTTCTTACCTTGGGAAAAGTTATCAGCGCCTTGAGTGAAGGCAGAGAGCCAAGACACATACCTTATCGAGAGTCGAAGCTTACCCGCCTTTTACAGGGATCGATTGGCGGCAAGACAAAAACAGCATTGATCGCCACAATCTCTCCTGCTAAACTGAATATGATGGAGACCGTGCTGACACTCACGTACGCCTCAAAGGCAAAAAATATCAGGAATATTCCACAATCGACTGCTGACAGCGAGCTCATACTTAAGAAAACCAAGATCCGTGAATTGTCCGCCGAGATTTCCCGCCTCAATCGAGACCTTTTGGCAAGCAAAGGCAAGGATAACAGCATCAAAATAAGCATTCAGAACTACGAGGAGTTCGAGCACAGGATTGCCGAGCTTAAAACAGAATTGAAGGAAAAGGACACACAGATTACAGGGCTTAATGCCAAGTTGGAGGCCAGAGACAGCGTAATCGAGGAACTCAACCTGCAAAATTTGCATATCATTGGAGAAAGCTCGCAGAGCAAGTTGGACCTAGAAGCCAAAAGTGCAGAGCTTAGAAGAGCCACAGAAGAGGTCATGCTTCTACGGGACAAATACAGTACTCAGAAGGAACGGGTGTCCACTGTTACGAACAATGGTATTTCAAGCATTATAAAAGACGTTAATGAGGTGATCAACAATCTCAAGGACATGACACAAGCGCTGCGATCTGTGAAAGAATTTCCTTCGATGATTCACTCGCAGCTCAATCTGTTGGAGAAATCGCTCAAGACTGAACTTAATTCTGTGTCTTCCAAGATCGAGGCCGAGTCTTCGAGTTTCGAAGAAGCTTTGGCTAAGTTGGACTTCTCATTGCTTAAGAGCATCAATCAGGAGGTTGACGTCTCCCAGCAAGTCACAGATATTACTTCGAACAATGAGAAGTTGGCAAGCTTCATAGACTCTCACCACCTTAAAGAAGACTCGCCTCATTTTCAAAATCTCGATGAGACCTTCAAGGCTCGAATGGCTGAGAGCCACAAAGTTCTTAAGAAGCGTTACATACAACAAATGAGTGAAATGCTAGATAGCCTCATACAATCGGACACACAAGCCAACTGCGAGGCAATGAAAGAATGTGCTCTTGGCCTCATGAAGGAAGAAAGGTTACTGTTGAGCAAAGAACACAGAGAGTGTGTTGAGCAGACTTCCCAGAATCTCCATTCTATCCTCACCAAGACCCAAAATGTGGCGTCTGGGCTCAAGACTTTCGAGGATGTTGCTACGAAAGAGGTGCAAGTTGCCTTCAACAGAATGCAGCAGGAGACTAAGAAAGCAGTTTCCAACGCTTTGGGTGACATAACTAATGTGAGCAGAAGCCATGCGGAGGCCATAGAAAAGAGTACGAACCAGAAGGCTCTGAACGTTGCCAAACTCATCGACGACAAATACAAAAACGTCTCTCAGGAATTGAGTCAAACAGAAAATAACCTCAAGACGTTTTACTCGTCCTTGTCAGAATTGCAAAGATCGCCCAACCAACTAAAGAGACCAGCATCACTGCCTGCTTCCAGAGCAACTCTGCGTCTGCCAATGAGACTGCCTATGAGACCTTTGAACGGTCAAAATTTGATGCCGGATTCAGTGAAAAGGAGAAAAACAGAACTATCGCCGTTGCGAGATGCAAAAGCACTCCAAAAGTCTCGAATCCCGCAGCTCTAACATCCTCACTTTGACGTATCTTCTGGAATCCGGGGATTATGGGCAGCGCACGACCACTGGTGCGACATAAACTACAGATCTGCTAACTACGTGTAAGGTGTTATTGAACCAGTCTGAAACAATTCGAATACCTAATTATTTAACAATGCCGCTGAAGGGCTCCATTGCCATTGCGGCATATACGGGCACGAGCTTTGGCCTATTTGCGGCTTCCGTCGTGATTCTGGCCATGCATTCCGTCGATTATCTCACATTCGTGTATGAACTCACCGAGAGCGTACGCCTACTAATTCTCCTCAATTTCGTTGTGAGTTGTTTTGTGCTCATTGGCTTTGTCGGGATCAAATTGATCTTCCATGACTTGCGGATCATCGAAATCGAGCATATCTCCGAGGAACTTCCGTTCTACCTCATAAATCTACTTATAATCATGTTCAGTGACGACCATCTCCTACTCAATATCGTGTGGATTAATCTTACGATATTCTTCAAGATCTTCCACATTATCTTGACGGACCGGCTAGACGCCTTCCAGATGAAGATCGTCAACTTGATACCCTACCAGATATCCACCTCGAAGCAGGTGTTTTACAACTTTGCAACATACAGAGCGCTGGTGCTTTTGGAATTGTTTACCGTGGCTGATCTCCTTTTCGCCAAGTTCTTAGCTTATGACGTCTTTCAAGGCACCGGGTCCGTCGGAAGTCTTTTGTTCGGCATTCATTACGGCGTTTTGGGTATGGAGGCGTTCGCATACTTTGGTAAACTTGTGCTCAATGTCTACGAGCTCATGTTCTACACCATCCCCAGCAACCAGTCACTGGGATCATCTGAGGGCGAGAACGAAATTGACGGTGACATTAGCGAAGAAGAGGATCCTGATGACGAAGATGTCTCCGAGAGAGTGTGGGAAAACAAACCAATCTACACCCAAGGGTTCGAGATCTGCGTTTCTGCATTCAAGGGTTGCCTTTACTCCACCTTCATGTATTTGCTTTATGTTCACGGCAATGTCAGTCCGCCTATCACATTACTCCAGGGCATAGCAGTGTCGGTGCTCCAAGTCTACTCGAAAACCAAGAAGCTTCGTGCATTCTTGGAGCAGTCGAAGAAGTTGGACAACGCTCTTCTCAACGCCACCAAAGAGGACTTGGAGAGAGGCGACAACCTTTGCATCATTTGTCGTGACAACATGTGGAACGAGGACGAGTACTACGAAGTCAAGAAAAAGCACTTGGGTGCCAGAAGACGTCCCAAGAAACTTCGTTGCGGTCACATTTTGCATATGGGCTGTCTCAAGGATTGGTTGGAGAGATCCGACAATTGTCCACTTTGCCGTAACACTGTGTTTGCTACGACTGCTGAAGAGGCCCAGCCAGGTGCTGGAATCACGGCTGAAGAGGCTGCTGCCACAGGGATCCCCGAAGGTGTGGGAGCTGCTGAAGCCACCGGCGAAGTCCACGGAAGAACACCAACTTCCACAGACTACTCGGTGCCTGAGAATACCTTTGTTCCTCAGGATTGGGCTGCATTTCCCATCAGCTCTTCGGGCGACCCAGCTACACGTCAAATAAGACTCTCTCCAGAGTATTCGGGTACTATCACCGTGAGAAAACGTGACAATACCACAAATGATGGGGTCGAATTGTTGAACATCACGCGGGATCATTAATAGGTTAGGATATAGGAAAATCGGTAAAGATGCTTTGTATTGTATGGTACATAATGAGTAATTACAAAGACTATGCATTGGGTTAGCCACATACTTTGTGGTCATGATTAGTTCATCATCGTCACTGATCCTCTCCGTCAAAATCGAAGTCAAACTCCATCTCCTCACCCTGTGATTTTGCTCGGTTCGGAGTGTCGTGGTAACTGAAGAATTGGGTGTCTTCATCACTTGAGTCATATAAAGCGGCTTTCTTTGGCTCATCTTCCTCAAAATCATTCCCAAAGGTTTCTTGTGCATCCTCATACACCTCAGGAGTAACAGACAGCTGTTGGGATGAATCGTCCTCCACAGCAAGCCCTTCTTGTAAAGTGTCCTCATGTTTTACCGCTTCGCCAGATGTTTGGTTGTTTTCAAACTGGACAGTGTCCATGCCCAAATTGTCAGGCTGCCATGAAGTTTCGTCCTCTTCCTTAAACCTCAAGGTGCTGGGAATGATTTCGTCAGATGGAGGTGGAGATTCGGGTGGCAGGTTTGCCTGTTCCTCATCAGAATCACCTTTCATTTCTACGTCTGAGTCACTCTTCAACTCTGCATCAGAATCACTTTTCATTTCCACTTCAGCATCACTCTTTGACCCTTCAGCTTCACTCTCGAGCTGTCCAGAATCACTCTCCAATAGTTCGGAATCACTCTTTGGGTCCGCATCAGAATCGCTCTTCAACTCCTGAGAATCATCATTATTCACATCTTCAGGGTCACTTTTCAACTCAGTCGGAGACTCATCCTCAGAAGTGTCCTTGTCGTCACTAAAAGGATTATTGTCGGCCTGTTCCTCCTCGCTGCGGTTTGCAAATTCCCCAAACCGGAAGCTCATGTCGCCCTGTGAGCCAGCAAAAGAAGAATTTGGACTGAAGTTCTCTTGGCGGCGAACTGGCCATCTTCTGGAATTCATAGGAGATTCCTGTTCAGGTGAGTCTGGCTCAGGAGAGAAAGGAGCTCTAGGAGTAACAGCTGATTCACGTGAAACATCTGGCTCAGGGGTCTGGGCATCCCGTGAACCAGCACGGAAATTGGAGGGAGTTGGACTCAGGAACTCTGGCCCAGGAACGTTTTCTAACGAAGTGACAGGAGTTTGAGGATCATTTTCGGCCATACTGTTTGAAGGAACGTCTGAAGGTGTTTTACGCTTATTCGAATTCTGCAAACGCAAGGGTCTAACAGGCTTTGGTACCTCAAGGGGTGTATTCAATGCTGCGATCTTCAAGCTAGGCACTTGAGCGGTTTGGCCTTGAGGAGGTTGGACTTGAGGAGGTTGGACTTGAGGAGGTTGGACTTGAGGAGGTTGGACTTGAGGAGGTTGGACTTGAGGAGGTTGGACTTGAGGAGGTTGGACTTGAGGAGGTTGGACTTGAGGAGGTTGGACTTGAGGAGGTTGGACTTGAGGAGGTTGGACTTGAGGAGGTTGGACTTGAGGAGGTTGAGCGGGGAACGTTTGAACTTGGAAAGTTGGGGCTCGAGAAGTTTGCGATTCAGAAACTTGCATTCGGGAAGTTTGATAAGAAGGCAGAGCCAGTTTGGCTGGCGAGTATTCTTCAGCATATGAACGCAACAATTTTCTGTAAGATGAATTCAACTTTGGAATGGTACTTTGAGTCGCGGAGAACATAGGTGTAGCGTACTTTGGAGCTTGTTCTGGATTCGAATTAGTTGTCTTTTGGGCATCATTGCCCGAAGAACCTGGATCAGAAGGTGTAGGAGAATAAATATCGGGACGCAAAGCTTCCAGAGCCCTATCCACCTTGTCAGCAGAAGAGAATAGTTCTGGGTCAATTGCCGGATCTTTCTCGGTGATATCAACAGGCTCCTCTGCCGTAGTTGGCGGCGAAACGATTTCGGTGTTTGAAGTCGAAGACGGCTTGTCGACATCCATTTGGTTCTCTGATTCTGAATCGGAGACTGAAGGTGATAATGATCTCGAGACCTGAACTCTGTCTTCGTCTTCTTCGCCTTCAGCAGCTTGGTTCTTTCTTGCCTTTTTCGTCTTGTCAGCACGCTTAGTGTATTTCCTCTTAGGTGCTGGGGTGGGGGAGTCTTCGTAGTCGGGTCTGATTTCAAATTCTTTCGAGGTGAACATCGTCTTCTTGATGCCGTGTTTCAGCAAATGTCTTGACAAGAGTGTCGTAGAGCTTCCCACAGCCCTGCTGACCATAGCGTCACATTTGAGACACTTAGCCGTCGATTCGTCAACCTTCACAAAGAATCTCCACACCCAGGATACTCTTGACTTCTTCTCTGGGTATACGAATCTGTGCAAATACTTCTCAGGAATCGTATGTGGGCCATTCGTCGCAAGCTTGATCTCGCCGTGTGCATAGGAGAAGACCTGCTTCCCGGATTTGGTGGCAGAGTCAGCAGGCTCAGCAGGCCCCAATACACCAGAAGTTTCGTTTTCCATGTAGTGCTTTAGGTTCTCAAGTTGCGTGTTGATCTCATCTTTGGGGAAGTCGAATTTGAGAGATTCGCTTGTTGTCATCATTTCTTGGATCTTAGCGTTGTTGCTCAATATACGTGCACGAAGAGTCTCTTTCGAGCCTAGAAGCATCATATCATCCGCCAAATCGCCAATATCGTCAGCCTGTGGAAAGCCGTTATTCTCATCGAACTTGCGATAAGTATCAGCCAAATGAACGTTTTCGCAGAGACAGCCAAGGGCATAGATGTAGTGGAAACTGCCGTCTGTAGAGTATGGTGGAAGCAATAGCAATTCATCGAGTGTGTCTCTAAGTTGTGAGTATCTCTTGTCTATGAGAAGCTCCCAAAGAGAAGCAGCAACGAAAGCTGGCGCGTGGTACCTGGATCCCGCACGAAACACAGGCCCGAATCGGGTTCGAGTGGTCAAGAACACATTGGGAAGAACGGGGAAAACGAGCCCGAGCCAGTCGAGAAACTGTCTGGTTTTCAAGAATTCGAGCTTCGAGCCCACCTTGTTCTTCACCATCTCCTCTCTTCGTCTGGTGAGTATCTCCACACCTAGAGGCCATATCGACCTGATGTCGACCGAATCGAACCGTATGAGAAGACAAAACGCCTGGTAGGCGGTCTCCCACTCCTGGCGTAGTATATTGACGTGTAGGAGCTTCTGAAGGTTCGAAATATGCCCGTTGACGACCGAGCTCCGCCCAGTTTGCGTATTAAGGTACTCCCAGCCTGACTTGACAAGAGTGAACCTATCACGGGCCCACGACCTAGCGGTGTCTGCATCTTTTTCCCACTTTTTGATTTTCCTTTCTGCATATACTTCATCTGGCTTTTTGCCTTCAATATTCTCGATTTCGTCCTCAGACAGTGTGTCTGAGTCTACGTCAGTGTCACCCTCATCCGAGGATTCAGAGGACTCGCTGCTTTCCTCCTGGTTCTCCTCTTCCTGCTGTTCAGCCATGAGCTTTTTCTCTATGAGGTCAGCTTCGTGCTCGAGGTTCTCCACCAAACTCTGGAACTTGTTCGATGTAATATCTAATTTTCTTTTCTTTGTCTTTTTCGCTGGTTCTTGCTTTGTGGACAGCGTCTTCTCTTCTGTGTTCTGATGCCAAACTTCATATGTCTCTTCCGGAATTACTCTTCCGGCCATGAGCTCAGAGGCCCGTCGTAGGAGGTCATTTCTTGCTTTTGGATCTATCTCCCTACCTCTTTTGCTTTCAACCTCTCGTAGGAGATTTTGCCGGACCTGTAAATCTATAAGGTGTTCGAGTCTAGATCTTTTCAGGCCCGCCAGCCTGAATCTCGAATACTGTACAGAGTCCTCAAACATGGTCCATTATGTTGTAGATGGAGTATCAATAGCTTGCGATGAGTCGCACTGTTATACAGTATTATCACCACTCCACGAGATCAACTACAAGTAGATTCTACCACCTCTTTATGATACAAATTTTATGATACTATTTACAAGCGTGGGCTAGCGTCTTTGCTTAGAACATGCCTGGCATACCGCCCATGCCGCCCATGCCGCCGCCCATGCCACCGGCAGCAGGTGGACCCTTAGGCTCAGGAGCGTCCACAATAGCACACTCGGTGGTGGCCAACAAGGAGGCAACACCGGAGGCGTCCACCAAACCGTTCTTGACGACCTTGAAGGGGTCAATGATACCAGAGGCGATCATGTCGGTGAACTCGCCCTTGGAGGAGTCGTAGCCCTTGTTGAACTCTGGCTCGTCGTAGATCTTGCCCACAATGACGGCGCCCTCCTCACCGGCGTTCTCGATGATTCTCTTGGCGGGCTTGGTGATGGCAGACTTGATGATCTCGACACCCAACTTCTGGTCGAAGTTGGCGGCCTTCTCCTTGACCTCGTCCAAGATTCTGGAGGCCTTGATCAAGGCAGTACCTCCACCTGGCAAGATACCCTCCTGAACAGCGGCTCTGGTGGCGTTCAAGGCGTCGTCGTATCTGTCCTTCTTCTCACCCACCTCAACCTCGGAGGTTCCACCAACCTTGACAACGGCAACACCGCCGGACAACTTGGCTAAACGCTCCTGCAACTTCTCTCTCTCGTACTCGGTGGTCTGGGCGTCGTCCACGGAGTTTCTGATCTGCTCGCATCTGGCCTGGATGTTCTCCTTCAAGCCCTCGCCGTTCAAGATAACAGTGTCCTCCTTGGTGATGGTGATGGAGCCAGCAGAACCCAACTGGTCAATGGTGGCAGCCTCGGGCTTGAGGTCCAACTCCTCGGTGAAAACGGTACCGCCGGAGAGGATGGCAATGTCGCCCAAAGTGTTCTTTCTGTTGTCACCGAAGCCTGGGGCCTTGACGGCGCAGACCTGGACCTGGCCTCTCAACTTGTTCAAGATACAAGCAGCAAGGGCCTCACCGTCCACGTCCTCAGCCAAGATCAACAATGGTCTTCTGTGCTGGTTGGCCAACTCGAGAGAAGGCAAGATGTCCTGGATGGAAGAGAGCTTCTTCTCAGACAACAAAATAAGAGGGTTCTCGAACTCGACCTTGCCGCTCTTGGCGTTGGTGATGAAGTATGGCGAGATGTAGCCCCTGTCGAACTTCATGCCCTCGGTGACCTCCAACTCGTCCTCGAGGGTCTTGCCCTCCTTGACGGTGATGACACCCTCCTTGCCGACCTTCTCCATGGCGGAGGCCAACAAGTTGCCGATGTGGGAGTCGCCGTTGGCGGAAATGGTGGCAACCTGAGCAATCTCCTCGGAGGTGGTGATTTCCTTCTTGTTCTGCTGCAAGAACTCGACAACGGCCTCCACAGCGGCCTGGGTGCCTCTTCTCAAGTCCATGGGGTTGCAGCCCGCAGCCACGTTCTTGACAGACTCGGTGAAGATGGATCTGCCCAACACAGTGGCAGAGGTGGTACCGTCACCAGCAGACTCGTTAGTCTTGGAAGCAACCTCCTGCAAGAGCTTGGCGCCCATATCCTCAAACTTGTCCTTCAATGTGATAGATTTGGCCACGGTGACACCGTCCTTGGTGATCTTGGGCGAGCCAAACTGCTGCTCAATGAGCACGTTTCTACCCTTGGGGCCCAAAGTGACAGAAACAGCATCAGCCAAAGTGTTGACACCTTTCAACAAGGCGGCTCTGCCGTCAACTCCGAACTTCAATTCCTTGTGGGACAAGTGGCGCACGAACGCTCTGGTGGCGGGGATTCTTGATCTCAACATGAGGTATGTGGATTCGCTAATCTGGGGGAAAAGGCGTGAATATATAGTAGCGAGGAAAATTTTCGAGAAGATTCTGTGTAGGACCGGTGGGAGAAGTGGTTTCCCGGGATAGGAGGAACGAAGGGAGGAGGGGCATCAATTGCGATGTTTTTGAATTTTTTTTTTTGTTTTGATCAAGCCTAAAACTTTCTTTCTCTGGTTCTGGGCTTCCTTTTTGGGTTTCACTGACCTTCCCTCGCAGCTGTCTCAGTGTATGTGAGTATGCACAGAATGGGTGCAAAAAGTGAGGAAGCTCGGAGATCTCTCTGGCCGAGCTCAGATTTTGATGCTTAGCGAGAATGAAGTGAATCTCAGAAGATACCATATTTTTGAGGCCTCTAGTACTTAAATCATTGTTTACTTTTTTGAAAAAGAGCATAGTTGATGCTGCTAATGCCTCTCTTGCACCTAATGGGGCTTCGATATGTGTTTTCAAAAGCACTATATTACCAGTACTTCACCAATAGTGTCAAACTTCAACTGACTTTCGTCGTATTGCGACCATCTTGGATGAATCTGTCCTTTAAAGAGGTTGAATTGATCGTAATTTTTGTGCTCCACTATATCAAAGTAAATTCTGCTTCTACAGTTTGTGCAATTCTAGGCCTTAGGGAGCGGGCAGTCTCTATGACATTCAATCTCTATTTTGAGGCATCTAAAGTACCAATTATTACTATACACAAATCCCCATTAAACCCCGAACGAAAAAAAAAAAAAATACACAAGAGTGCTCAACGTCAACGATTGTAATCCCAACAAGCGCTCAGTAACAGCTTGGTGAAGCTCTTGATTGAAGGGCTTCAAAGCAACCAAATCAAGGGCTCCAAAACACCCTCTCTGCAAAAGTATCCTTCACCTTCTGTCTTTAAAATCCATTTAGCTTCAAAAGCACCTTCACAAATTAGATAGCCTCTCTAGCTCATCACGGCGTACTTCGCATCAAAGAGCTTGTCCCAGTTGAACTGGTCCGTCGACGCCTCAAACTCCTCTCCAGTGTTCATAAACAACGTGTCCATCATCTGCCCCACTTGGTCAGTTCCCGGAGGCGCCTGGCCTGCCTGGTATTGACCACCTTGGCCCTGTACATCTGAAGGTAATGGCTGCATCATGGCTTCATAGAATCCAAAGTTTTGGACGTTGTTTGGCTCGAAAACCATCGGATAGTTGCCCATTTGTTGCTGTGGCGGCATCATGTTCTGGTCAGCCTGTGGATTGAATCCCTGTATTGTGGCTGGGCTCAGCTGAAGATCATCTGCACGAGTCGGTATCTGGGATCCAGAAAACAGAGAGCTAGCGATTGATGGCTGGGCAGACATTGGCGGGGCCATGTTGAACTCGCCCTGGAATGTCTGAGGCGTCGACTGTGGCCCAAAGTGCTGCATAGCATTGGGCTGGTCATTCTGTGGAATGAACTGTGGTTGGGTTGGAGGTGGCCCGCCAGGGGCACCGTGAGGGCCCTGTGGAATGAAACCTGGGGCCTGGTTTGCAACGACATGGTATTGCGGCATGTCCTGTGGTGGTTGTTGGGGAGGTTGCTGGAAAAACGGCGTTTTGGACTGGTCAAACTGGCCCATCTCCATTGCCTGTAAAGCGGGCTGGAACTGGCGAGCCTCTTGCGCCTGAGGCTCAATTGACTGTTGATGAGGGCTTGCGGTGTAATTGCTAGCCGTAGTGTACTGGCTTTCTGAGTACTGACTCTCACTGGGCTGATTTCGGGGAACCTGCAACTGGTTCAGGCCGCTGAAAAGCAGGTTTTGCTGGTCTGGAGTCTTGCTGGGCACTCTTCTATCGCCTGGCAGGTAGCTGTCGCTGGATGGCGTTTCGGCATGGTCTGAGCCAGTCAGCACCGAGTATGGAGAGTCCTCAGAAGCGTCGATAGTTTCTCTCAATTTCTTGGTCTCATAAACGCCCTCAGATTGCTGGCTCTCCTTGTGTGAGGCCTTCCACTCGAAGTAGCGCTTGAGAAGACGCTCCATGGCGTTGTTCTTGCACTTGTACTTCCTGGCACTGACTCCGTTCAAGTAGCGAGTGTACGTCCGCAAGTGCTGCTCCAAGTACATATACTTCGAAGGGTGGTCCATTATGAGAGTGACAAGAACGTGGGACAAGAGCGTGAGCATGCAGCTGTCCATTGTAGCCCAGTGATAAGAGTCAGACTGGGTGTAGCGTCTGAAATCAAAAGAGTCGGGCGGGAGAAGATACTGCGATCTGCCTTCCTGCTCGAGTCTTTCGAGACGCAGAGCCACAATAAGAACACACTCTCTGGACATTTCTTCGATGATATAGCCCGCAGAGTACTGGCGAGGTACATGGAGGAAAGGCTTGTTGACAAAAAGCAAGACGTACCAGTACAAAAACTTGAGTGTGTGATTCTGATAGGCCAAGTCGTCCAGGGCCTTGAGCAGCGCGTGCAGCCAGTGGCTGGCGGGCTCGAGGTCTGACTTCCACTTGAGGATCTTGACGTTGAACATCTTGGAGCGGTTGAACTTCAACAAGTAGTTGATTCGAGGGTCCTTGTTAAACTGAACAGGCTCGTACGTGGCCTTGAGCATGGGCCTCGTGAGCTCCATGAACAGAACGGAATTTTTGAGGTTTAGATAGTCTGAGTCGTCTTCGATTTGCAACCGCTGGACGGGCACGTTATTTTGTGTGATCAAGTTAGGCCTTCCCAAGGCCATACACACGTACGAATCAATGTACATGAAGCCAAATAGAAGCCTGTTTTTGGCTGCAGACGAGTCTGGTCCGTTGACATGGTGGAAGCCCAAGTCGAACCCCATCCGCATTGCCAGACCCGCTAACTGCCAGCCTGAGGTTACTTTGCCCAAGGAGAAGTCGTGGGCGGCCAAAAGCATGTACGCCTGGGCCAAGGGAATCGACAGTTTTACTTCAATAGGGTACACTCGAGTCATGGCCAAGTACTTGTAGGCGTCGGCCTCCTCGTACGTGAGCAGCTCAGAGTTGGCGCAAATGGCATATAGAAGCTCCTCGGAAAGGTGTACGCTGTCCCGGATGTTTCCCTTTTGTAGGTCTGCAAGAATGGCGTTCTTGTCGAGGAAGTACGAGTTCAGAGAAGGGTACTGGTGGGTGAAGAAGTTGACCACGATGCTCTTGATGAAGTTGTAGTCTGTGTCGACGGTTTCCAAGCCGCTCAAGGAGTTTTCTCCCGGCGAGTCTTTGAGCTGTTCAGCCGTGGTGTATTCTCCAAAATGGTAGATCGAGCCTGGACCGTAGTAGTTGTCTTCGTCGTCAAGATGGGCTTTTTCGGTTTCTGCGCTCTCTGCGTTCAGCTGAATCAGCGCCATCTCCTCCAGAACCAGCTGCAACGGCCTCAGCTCCAGCTGGCCCATAAGTGGAAAAGAGGCCTTGAGCGATTCAACTTTGGCCACAAGGGCGTCACGGTCCGCAGACAACAGCACCAACTCGTTCAAGACGTTTTCGTAGATTTCAGCGTTCGTTTCCAACGATTTGATGTACACGAGCGAGAAACGCTGGGACCGCTTGTCTGTCAGGGAATATTCACAGACGATGTTCCGTTTTTGGCAGTTCGAGCACGGCTGCTCGCCATCACACTTGCGCTTGAGCTTGCGGCAGTGGACACACGAGATTTTTCTGTTTTTCTTTGTGGACATGGACATAGTTTGGTCGCTGGTTTGTCAGCCTGAAATTTGGGAAGTTGCACCCCTGAGGAGATAAGACGGGAGGAGCACGGAATTCGAACAAGAAGCGGAATTCACAAAGTTGGATATTCCTATTTCAGCCTCAGCAACGCTCTGGCAAGTTTCAAAGAGGTGGTTTCAAGTAGTTGGCGATGATCACGAAGCGGCTAGGCAGGACTCGAAAGTATCCCGAAAAGAAGCACGCAGGGTAAAAAACGAGCCCGGTGAGGCACATGGCGCACCGGGAGGAGGGCGCCGTAGAGGGGTAAAAATGGGGGAGTTTACATTTTTTTAGATAAGATTGGGGCCAAAACCGGCTTTTCTGAGTCGACGGGTGTTTTCAGAATTTTCTTAGCGTCCCTGACGCCGAAGATACGAGGACCTAGAGATAGCAGATATCACGGCCAGGTGCAGGACGGCTGGTGCCGAGTCGCCAATTACTGGCCGTGGGCTTGAAACACAGCGAAGTGGCGTTGCTGGTTAGCGAGGAAGGCTAAAGATACGAGAGAATTTGAGCATTCTGGAACTCACGAAAAACACAGTTTTTGTGACGACAGCCCAACTCTCCCTCCCGTCGCTCGGTTTTGAGCCTCGGACAGCAACTGGACCCTGGAGATGGCCCGGCACCGGATTTAAGCGTCCTCCGCGGTGGAAAGGCGCTAAAAAGAAAACAGACGCATTGTGACCGTTTTTGTTTCAGCGTGGTGGAATTGCGTGTTCTGGGGATGACGGTTGGGTGCAAGGTATAGAATGGCTGCAAAAAGTGTACAATAGTGCGCAGGCTGGGGACAATGGAGCCCCGCCAAATGGGGAAAGGTGATGAATAAGGGGAGGATAATGAGAGACAAAAAGAGAAGCAAATACGAGGTGCTTGTTTTTTTTTTGGAGTTATTCTGACTCTCTTGGTTGCTTCTGTGGGGTCTCCTTAAGTATCCCACCCAGAAAGCTGAAACTGACACCTCAACTCGCCCCATCTCGCCCCATTTTTTCGCTTCCTTTCTCGGAACCCGATAAGCTGGATGCCTGAAAACAGTAGTTTCTTTTTCCACTTAGGAGCACCCGCTTTGTGGCTTATCTCGTGACACGAGGTGACGTCCCGTTGCCTGCCTAAAGCCAGGTCCCACTGCCGGTTGCGAGCCCTGGTGCACTCGCCCCAAACCAGCCACCAATCGGCCAAGGCCGAATATTAGCAGAATTGCAATGACTCGGATCGTCAGGCTGCGTCGGGTTACGATGACAAAGGCTAAAGTAGCAGAAAACAATAAACTAGCGTCTAGGGGTGCATTGTCATGCGCCCCACCTGGACCCCTGAGATCGAGATTTGCAGCCATATCAGAGGCTTGCAAAGTTAGTTTATGGTGAACGCTTGCTTCACATGCAGAGATCGCCAGAAGAGTGTAGGATTTTGGAAGAATGTGAAGTCTGTCTAGTTTATAGAATAAATATGTTGCAGTAGCTTCACAAATTGTGGAAGAGATGAAACTGCTTTGAAGAAAGCACACCAAGAAATATTCTAACCAGGAGGGCATGACTTTCAAGACTAGCCTCCCCTCATGTCGATGTCGACTGGGTGACCTCACTGGACCCTGTGCCACTCGTCGTATTCTTGGAGCCTGACAGGGCGAGGAAGAGTTCTCTAGTTCACGATTTGAGTGAGGTGGATTTGGGAATCGTTGTGTGGTTGAAGTCCATGGTTTGCCTTGTGTTTGAGTCAATTTTAGGATAGATTAGTTCTGGTGATTGCTTTGACTGCTTGTTGAACTTTATATATATCTGTCTTTCTTCCCATTCTGAGGTAGGGGCCACTGCTATCTAGTAAGCCATAGGTCCCACTATGAGGTATTCGAGAGAGCATCGAAAGACTTTCCATAAACAGCAGATTTTTTCTTTTCTAGAATAGATTCATCAAATGAAGCATAAAGATGTGTTCCAAAGGTTCTGTTGATGATAGCCAAATCCACCGTGGTATACAAAATCGTGACTCGTCTGAATTCAACGTCGCAACTGAATTGTAAGAGTGTAGCATCCACCAAACTTTCATCAATATGGAGATAAGCGGGTTTTCACCTGCTGATTCATTGCCTGGTGCTCAAGATCCAGAGGTCTGAGCTTTCATCTTGTTTGGATACTGTGCCTAGGCAGTAGCAAAGTTGAAGATATCAAGGTCTATTGGTTACTTAGTGAAAGTCTACTTATTTCAAGCCTCTCCGTCATAAGCATTTAGATAGGCAAGATAATTTCTAAGCTATTATAGACGGCCTAACAAGAATGGCTTGAAAGAACTGAAGTTCTTCCGACCTTTATCCTTGGATGTACGACCGGTTGAAGTAGTATTGGAGTCCCTTTGAGCCGTTGTAACGCAAACGCTGACTCTCCACTGCAAGAGGACTCGACTTCTCCTGGGCTCTAAAAGCGTCAATTGTCTTTGGCTGGTCCATGCCGCAGTATTCCCTGTAGTTGATATCGCCAATGCAAAGGCATAGCAACATCGTGTAATAGGCATCGTTACCAGCATTATGTAGATATGCGTATGGCTGACGCACAAGCTGTAAACAGTTTCTCAAACTGAGATACTTCTTGCCATGAGTGATGGAAATGAGCCCTTGAGTATCAAATACATGTGTCCAGTCACCGTGTACACCCAAAGAGTCTAGCCAGTTTAGGTCGCCTTTTATATCGTGACCCACAAGACAAGCACCACCGTGGTCATCAATAAAGTCGTCTATCATGTGCTGAAGGGTTCGTGCTGCATCGATCTTGTTTAGCACTAGGCTGTGTCCACCATTGTAGTAGTCCATGTGATCAGGCACAAAGTGTCCATTTCTGTGATCCTGGTTTTCCTTAATAATGATGTGAGCCAGGTCTATCTGGGGAATGGTCCCATTCTTGTGGCCATATGGGTAGTAAACAGCCACTCCGATCTCGGTGATAATGTCTGGCTCCTGTTCGTCAGCCTCAAAATCAATGGCAACGAAGTTCAATGATCTGTTCATTAACTCGTGCATGAGCTTGAGCAACGGCAACTTCCGCTCTCCTAGGCGTAGTCGTTGGTCTAAAGTGTTCACATATGATTCGATTGCCTCCTCTTCGTTTGGATCCTATGTATCAGTATTTCGATCATCAATTGAATAAATTCGGACATACTTCCCAATCGGAGTCGGAGTAGGATTCGTAATCGCGACCCATTTGGATAATTTCGAGATAGGCAGTCGAATACTTATTCAAGCTTCAACTTATGGCTATGCAGTTTACCCCAGGTATTGCATATACGTTTTACCTGCCAATTTCATAAACCGCTAAAACTCGGACCCTCAGGTTATTGCTTCTTGATCCTTTGAAACATTCCAAATCGATTGGGTGTAAGATAAACCCTTTCACCTTTAAATTACACAGATAATTGGCTATATCAGAAATTTGAAGAGATTAGTATCGTGACGTGGCTCACGTGCTCCTTAGCAGCCAAAATGTACGGGTCTTTTGATGATAGCTATTTGTAGCAGCATGCTTTATAGCGCCAAACACCATCTCAGCTTCCAGCAAGGTAGTATTAGCAGATTGTTGATATTATTATGGGAGAATATCCTCAATGTGCGTTATTCACAACCCCCCAAGCGAATTATAGGGATCTTGAGATTTCAGATTTGGTCAGCTGACTGATCACGTGAACTTTTTCCTGCTCTACGATATGCCTGCTCTGCCCTCCCAATATTGCACACAATCCGAGATAGTTTAGTGGCTAGAATTACCGCTTGTCGCGTGGTAGACCGGGGTTCAATTCCCCGTCTCGGAGCTTCTTTTTTGCATATTTTGATCATGAAAACTAATAGTCCCTGAAGTAACGTGGCCCAATGTATGCTTCGCTGATTTCTCTTTTCTGAGTCGAAAAGTGAGGTTGGCTTGCCTCAAGAGGTAGTACGTTGAGTCACATAATCTTCTCCCACATCTGGGCCACGATTCATAAAATGCTCTGAGAAGCAATGATTTTCATATGGTTTGTGATATCTTTCAAAGCAAAACCTAGCTCCTATTTTTTTCTCTCTTCTGGCTCACTCAACCCGGGTGTTCTTTTTGCAACCAATTCTCAACACTATCGCGAACCTCCAACTACTCCACACTCCACGACCAATGGACACAGACGGCTTCGTGCCGATATTGGCGATCTTCTATGCAGTGTTCCATCCCACTGAGGGCACAAAGATCGTTCACCAGGTTCCCGATGGGGCAATATCGCCGACAGCCAGCTCTGAGGGAACCTCTCTCTTCAACTTTGATACCGTGAAGAACTACATCATCCCCAAACCACAGCTATGCAACAAGCTCGTTTCGTTCAAAATCGACAATCTTCGAGTTCTAGGGTACCCTGTCAACATTGAGGGGAGCAAGTACTCGAGAAACTCGTTCAACTTCAACTTCTGCTTTGTCTTTCCGTATACTTCAGATACAACG
Source organism: Candidozyma ruelliae (assembly GCA_030582895.1). NCBI lineage: Eukaryota > Fungi > Ascomycota > Pichiomycetes > Serinales > Metschnikowiaceae > Candidozyma > Candidozyma ruelliae. The sequence goes on along the minus strand of JAJMHE010000019.1, from coordinate 62,680 downwards.
CCATACGAGCTGGCAATTCAGCGAATGGGACGCATGTTCAGAGCTCTCGAAGAACAGTCCTTCTTGCTTAGTAAGCTAGACAAGGAGCTGATGTTTTTTAGCGATAAGCTAGCTCCGTCGCCAGACAACAAGAACGTCGCAATTACTCCAGGTCAGGGCAAGGTGAGGAAGTTCACCCTTCTGTCGGTCGAGTCGCTCATAAACCAAATCTATCAGGATTTGAATAACTATTCTGAATGCTGTATCCCCATTGACACTTCGAACAGTGTCGACATCAAGCTTTTTCCTGTTCTTCCGCCTCCAGTGAATATCAAGGCCTATCAGGTGCCTCTCATGACGGTGAGGCTACACTCGCTAATAGACGTCAACTGGGACCCCACGATGGTCAAAATTCTCCCGTTCATCAATGGCTTGAACTCTGTGAAGCGCATATCGGAATTGGCTGACGCTGACTACCTTCTAACAAAGCAGTGTATTCAGCACTTGATGCACTACAAGTGTCTCACAATCGTGGATATCTTCCAGTTCAACAATATCTACGCACCCACCAACAACATCGGAAACTTTTTGACTGCCAATGGAATGGCAGAGGAGTGTCAGGCATATGTAGTTAAGGCACCAACACCTGATGAGCTGCTCCTACCCACTCCCCTGGTTGCAGCCACTCCTGCAACTCCAGGAACACCTAAATTCTCAGATGCCGGCTCTTTGGGAAGCTCCTTGCCTCGGGGTGATCCTCTGTCGGCGCAATTTGCATCTTCATCACCTACTTCCTATTTCAAGGGAGCTCGAGACAGGCTTCAGAAGAGCTCCCAACCAGTTCCCATTCCATCAAAAGCCAAACTATTCTACTTGTACCGTCTGTTGAACCAGGGCCAGACTATCAAAGAATGGTACATTCAGCACCAAAAAGCGCTTCAGAACATAGACGTCCGGAGATTCATCAATTTCGGCGTGGTCAGAGGCATCATCTACAGGCTGCATCTGTACCCGATTCTCCACTCGGTGACCCGATTTTTCGAGAACGAAAGGCTGAATCCCGATCCGTTGGACGAAGTCGTGAGGAGCCACGAGAATAAGCTTATGAGGGAGAAGAAGAAGCGAGCCATGTCCCATGCCAGCGCAAACAGTCTGGAGGTGGGCTTGCTTAGGAGCGCAGTGAACGAGAGCAATCTAAAAATGGGAAGAAAAGCTCGAACTGTGAGCTTCCACTACAACATAGAGCGTATCAGCCAGAGCGACAACAATCCGTCCTCGGACCTGGACTTTCTCGAAACTGACAGCGACTCCGACGATCAGATTCCAGACCGTCCAGTTAGACAGCTTCGGAAGTCTCGCACCGACGATCAGGAATCGTCAGACGAAGACGATGATGACAACAAGGAGGACCTTATCAAGCTTATCAAGCTAGTCAAAGGAGCCCAGCATATGGACTCAATTTGCACCGAATTGCAGAAACCGAGGAACGAGATTGAGTCTCTTCTAGACAGAATGGGAACGCATTTTGTGATTAATTCATAATCGTGTTAGAAGCTTGATTCCTCGGCATTCGGTTTGTCTCACCTTGTCTCAGTACCGATTTCGCAGCCAAAAGCACCCCTCCAAATGGCATCATTTGTTGCGAGGTTTCTTAAAACGAGAAGACCAAAGAAGTGAAAAAAGAAAATTACCTTAGCTTGAGGACTTCTTTCAATTTTGGGAACCCCCAACCCCCGTCTTCCCAAACGGTATCTGGTGATCTTTAACTATGGGTGTTGCGGCCGGGTAACCCTCCTCCACACCGGCGCGCCTTATGTTATGATACCGAACAAAAAGTAAACAACCTTCTGGTTAGTACTACTTCTTCTTCCACAAAAAACCCCCAATTATCCCCTATGTCAGGAAAAGGAAAAGTACACGGAGGCAAGGGCAAGTCCGCCGAAAGCAGTAAAGTTACAAGCTCCCACTCTGCGAGAGCTGGTTTGCAATTCCCAGTGGGAAGAATCAAGAGATACTTGAAGAGAAACGCCCAGAACAAGATCAGAATCGGATCGAAGTCCGCCATATATTTGACTGCCGTTTTAGAATACTTGACTGCTGAGGTTTTGGAGTTGGCCGGAAACGCCGCCAAGGATTTGAAGGTCAAGAGAATTACTCCAAGACACTTGCAGTTGGCCATCAGAGGAGATGAGGAGTTGGACAACTTGATCAAGGCCACTATTGCCTACGGTGGTGTTTTGCCACACATCAACAAGGCCTTGTTGTTGAAGGTGGAGAAGAAGAAGGGCAAATAAACTGGATGACTGTGTCGTCGGTCCGCCTCCTCCTCCTCCTCCCCATTGTACACTATATGGATGTATATTAAATGTCAAATGTTCTGTATTGGCTGAGCCAGTAGTTTTGTTGTTGTAGTATATACAAGGTCTATGCTGTGGGTGTGGGGGTAGCTGGTGCTTGCAATTTTTTGTTTGTTTCGTTGGCGGCCTCACGTGTGGCCTGCTGTAGATGGTCAATTTCTTTGGATAGCAACTTGAGAAGGTTTTTGACTTCCTCGATGTCGTCCTGAAGCTCGCTAATATCGTTTTTCACCGTCCTCTTCTCGTCCGCCAGCTTCTTTCTCGATCGGTACGACTCGTAGAAGATGAGCAGACCAGCCACAGAGAAAATAAACGTCTCAGAAAGGAAGTTGGCGCCGCTGTCGATGGCCTTTTTGTCGTTCAACGGGCGCACCTTGATCTTGTTCTCTCCTAGTAGCTTCATTCTCAATCTGACATCGGTGGAATGGACGGTTTGGGCGATTTTGATGCACGCTTTTTTGAAGCCTTCGCTGTTTTTAGCCTGGGCCTTGAGCCCATTGGCTATTGGTTTTGCCACGGTTCTCACTAATAGTGAGGTGACTTTTAGAGCTATTCCGCTCATTCAATGGTATTGCTGTTGTATTGAATATGCGATTGTGAGGTACAGTCCAGTGGCGAGAGGGGCAACGACGGAGATGGGCAGGAGATGGGAAGATTTTGAAAGTTTGGAAGAAAAAGTAGCGGAGTTTGAAAGTCATCTGTTCTATTTTTATAATTTTTTTGAAATCACTGCTTCACTTTCAGGTTTGGGTGTTTGATGGGTGGGTGTGATTTGCAGGAATTTGACGTTTTGCAGCCATAGATAAGAACCGAGAATTGCGAAGGTGTCAAGCGAAGGACATTAGATAGGGAAGGACGAAATTCCCCACAACTGACATTTTATTGGGGGTGATATCAAGTTAAAGAGCTGGAGACAAAAAGGGTCACATATTTTGAGGATTAGGCGAAATTCACAAAACTAAGTGTTCAACGGGATGTAAGCCTTGCGATCTCTCACTATGGTGTTCCTCTGATGGCCCTCTAAGTTGGGTACAATGAGAGTATGAATGACATTTTTAATTCATTTTTCTTTCTTTTTGGCCAAACCTCGATCGAATCAAGCCAGACATACACAGACTCTGCTCGATCCTTTGTTCAGAACGAAAGATCAAAATGAGGTGCCTGGAATCAGTGAGCACTGAACTGATAGTCGAGGGGAGTCACTATTGATTTATCACCACGAGCTAAAAAACAGCCGTTAGCTCTGAAGCGCCTCTGAGACATTCCCCAGACGTCTCAGAAGCCCTAAACAACTAAACTCAGAAGAAAAGTTGTGTACTCTTATTACAAGTTTGTCCTACTCAATTCTCTCACCATAGTGGGGTGAGCCATTCCATCAAAACTCACCGATTGTGAAGTCCACCTAATTACATTCACTCACAAAATGTCCAATCAGAGTACTTTAAGACTCAATTCTCATCCCCTGGTCAACCACGTCTGGAGCAAACCGCCAGTGGGGTAGCACCACACCAAGAGGGGCCCCTTTGAATTATCAACCCGAGCCCGCAAAGCCCCAAAGTTTCGGGGGAATCAGACTCTCGAGACCGTGTTTTGAGAAGCCTTCTTAAAAAATAGTTGAAGTCTGTATCAAGTTCCATCTTCTCAGCACCTCCAATTCTCACGATTCTTGCCAAGCCAAAAGAGGCAGGTCGTTGCTGGTCTGACACAGAGCACCCCCACTTTGACATTGCAGCCTGAAATATCATATGCTGGCTGGAGTGGGTGAAAGTGGTGGAATGAGAGTATAGGGAGAACCAAAGAAATGTGCCATTACAGGGTTTGGCAGGTATGTGGTGACGGCTTTCCGCAAGTGCGTGAATCTGGGGTAAGTGCGTTGGAGATGGGGCAGCACCCACAATGAAAAAAAAAAAAAAAGAGAATGATTTCATTTTTCAACAGTCACCACGCTTCATCTCTGATCCCATTCAGAGGAATTTTCATCGGCTGAAAGCTTAAATGGCGGGCGCTGCTCGGGGTTAAGAGGTGGGTCGATGAAGCGCCAAACACCGGCGAATCCCGAACCTCCCGACTGAAAGAGTGGTCGAGGAAAAGCCGAAAAGACAAGAAGAGAGAGAATTGGGAGAAAACGGTTTTTAATCGCCTTTCGTAGTGGTGGCTCAGATTGGCTGCAAATGCAACCCTCACTGGGGGGATTAGCGTGGTGAACAAAAGAAACTAAACACCACCACAACCCAAACTCATCCAATCGGGACACTCTCGATCTCCAATCTCCATTCTTATCAAAACCCCCAAATTTTGTGTAACTGCTAGATCTCATTACATCATCTGGAGCCGCAGGTCCGAGTCGTGGGGCTGAGTCCTAGGGCGAAAGGGTCCACATCCGAGTAATCGCCGATTTAACCTAATTTCAGGAAGATCAGTATTCCGAGAAAAATAAAGCCTAAACTCGATCGAGACAAAAAAAAAGAGCCGGCTTTCATCGCTTCAACGGTTCTGCTCGGGGCCTTATTCCTGCGAGCATGGCTGCAAAATCGCCATATTGCACAGTGCACAGAAGCCCAAAGCGCTGTTGGGTAGCCCCTTTTCGTGTTTAGTGAATTCCGGTTTTTTCCGGTCGATCGTAGCCAGTGTAGTCAGCGTAGCCTAGCGGAATTGCAACCGACATAGCCCGAGGAGAAAAAAAGAGAAGGAAGAATGGAAGTGGAAAACGGGAGAAGGGAGGAGCGAGAGGCAGAAAACGGTGGTTCACGATTGGCTGTGGATGAGAGTACGAGAGCAAATTGTTAGCATTCGGGCAGTGCAGAGTGAATTCCCCTAGCCCTTTTTTTGCTTTTAGGCTGTCTCCCGTGCTCGTTATCCGTGGCTGGATGTGAAATCCTACTCAACGGAATCGGCACTAGCGCGAGCCAGGCGAACTCCGAGCCTGAAAAGCCCACCCAGCATAACACACAAACAAACAAAACAAAGGCAAAACGAACAAAACCGCAGAAATCGAAAAAACCAAAAACCACAAAAAGCCAACCCGATCCAAATCGTCCAAATCCCGTTGGTTCCGATCGCCGTGGGTGCCTCGTGCGGTGGCTGGCGGGGCCACAATGGCAGCCCAGAAAAGCGTGCGGGTGGGCGTTGGGGGTCCGGGAAACCACCCAGAAGGCCGGAGGACAAATTGGAAAAAGCGGATGGAGAGGAATTTGGGGGGATTTGTCGAGTATTTATAGACAGAAGAGCAGGCTGGAGGGTTCCAGAAAAAAAAAAAAAGGCCTTTCACAGAAAACGTGTACCCTTCTCCCTTGGTCTGACTGCGAATCTCAACCCAGTCCACCATTTCTCACTACCCAACCGTACTAAGCTACCACTAAGCTCACCACCTCCCCCACAAACACCACCACACCTCGTTTTTTCGAATTGTATTTTCCTCGAATTACCCGTTTTCTATTATTCTTTTTTCTTTTTTTATTTTGTCTTTCCTTTTGCCTCCCTTTTTACCCTCTTCCCTTCTCTCCCACCTCCCTTCACCCTCACTTCCCCAATCGCCGCTCCCCACAGTCGTTTCATCGGCACCTACTCCGAACGCTTTTTGGCGCTACTTCTACAAATCCTCTCGCCTCCTGCACACAAACCCCCGCAGCCTCTGTGGGGTTCATCTTCCTCCTCTGCAACATAAATACCCTCCATGTCCCCAGCTTTCTGCAAAAAAACATCCCACTTTTCGAAATGCCAGAATCAACGCTCATGGAGCACCTGACGTCTCAGCCCCCTCCCCAGGGCTTCTTCGAACGCGCCCGCCACAAGCCCCACTTGGCGTCGCTCGACGAGTACCGCAAGTTGTACCGCCAGTCGGTCGAGAATCCCACCGAGTTCTTCGGAACACAGGCTCGCGAGCTTTTGCTGTGGTCGAAGCCCTTCGAGTTCACCCGTTATCCGCAGGACACCGCCGGCGATTTTGTCGACGGCGACTTGCCTGCCTGGTTTGTAGGAGGCCAGTTGAACGCGTGCTACAACGCTGTCGACAGATGGGCCATTGAGCAGCCCGACAAGGTGGCCATTATCTACGAGGGCGACGAGCCAGACACAGGATACCTGATCACCTACTCGGAGTTGTTGAAACAGGTGTCCAAGTTGGCGCAGTGCTTGGTGCGTTTGGGCGTCAAGAAGGGCGACACCGTCGCTGTCTACATGCCCATGGTGCCCGAGGCGCTCGTGACCTTGTTGGCCATTGTGCGTATCGGCGCTGTCCACTCGGTGGTGTTTGCGGGCTTCTCGCTGACGTCGTTGAAGGACCGTATCGTTAACGCCGACCTGCGCATCGTTATCACTGCCGACGAGTCCAAGAGAGGCGGCAAGACGATCGAAACGAAGAAGATCGTCGACGAGGCCCTCAAGGACCTCCCCCAGGTCCGCAACGTGCTCGTGTTCAAGCGCACGGGCTCCACCCACGTGCCCTTCCACCGCCCCAGAGACCTCTGGTGGCACGAGGAGCTCGAGAAGTACGGCAACTACTTCCCCTGCGTGCCCTGCGACTCCGAGGACCCACTTTTCTTGTTGTACACCTCGGGCTCCACGGGCAAGCCCAAGGGCGTCCAGCACAACGTGGCAGGCTACTTGTTGGGCGCTGCCTTGACCGCCAAGTACACTTTTGACTTGCACAGAGACGATGTGCTCTTTACCGCCGGTGACATTGGCTGGATCACAGGCCACACGTATGTGGTTTACGGGCCTTTGCTCAACGGTGCCACCACCGTCGTGTTCGAGGGCACCCCAGCGTACCCAGACTTCTCCCGCTACTGGCAGGTGGTCGACAAGCACAAGGTGACGCAGTTCTACGTGGCCCCCACGGCGTTGCGTTTGTTGAAGAGGGCCGGCACCTCTTTCATCGAGAAGTACAAGTTGGACTCCATCCGTGTTTTGGGCTCTGTCGGTGAGCCTATCGCTGCTGAGGTGTGGCACTGGTACAACGACAACATCGGCCGCGGCAAGGCCCACATTGTGGACACCTACTGGCAGACCGAGTCGGGATCGCACTTGTTGACCCCCATGGGCGGTGTGACCCCAACCAAGCCCGGTTCCGCCTCTTTGCCCTCTTTCGGTATCACCGCCCACATCTTGGACCCAATCACCGGCGAGGAGTTGAAGGAGGACAACGTGGAGGGTGTCTTGGCCATCAAGGACGCCTGGCCCTCCATCGCCAGAGGCATCTGGAACGACTACAGCCGTTTCATTGACACCTACTTCAGCTCGTACAAGGGCTACTACTTCACCGGTGACGGTGCGGCCCGTGACAAGGACGGTTTCTTCTGGATCTTGGGCCGTGTGGACGATGTGGTCAACGTTTCGGGCCACAGATTGTCTACTGCCGAAATCGAGGCTGCTCTCATTGAGCACCACATGGTGGCCGAGAGCGCCGTGGTGGGCTACTCTGACGACTTGACTGGTCAGGCCGTCGCCGCCTACGTGTCGTTGAAGTCCAGCTTCAAGCCCGACGACAAGGAGACGGTGGAGAGCGTGAAGAAGGAGTTGATTTTGACGGTGAGAAAGGAAATTGGCCCATTCGCCGCCCCCAAGTTGATCTTGTTGGTGGACGACTTGCCCAAGACCCGTTCGGGCAAGATTATGAGAAGAATCTTGCGTAAGGTGTTGGCTGGCGAGGAGGACCAGTTGGGAGACATTTCGACCTTGTCCAACCCTGGTGTTGTTTCGCAGATCATCGACGTTGTGAAGCAGTCCAGAAGATAGCTTTATGAACGACGCAGCTGACGCTACTATATATCTTATTAAATTATTGTTCCGAGACCCCTAGAGTCGCTAGCCTCGGCATCGTATATTATCAATACTAGAAGTACACTATGACCTTGTAAGCGAGTCCAGGCGAGATCACCCTTGCACCAACAATGTGGGGTGAAAAGTATGTACAAGAAACACCCGAAGCGGTTGATGGCCAAGATCTTGGCAGGGGGAGGGGCAAAGCGAAGAAAGTTCTGTCGAATGCAAATGGATGATCTGTGATGTCAAGGTGGGTTTCAAGGAATTGTTGAAACCAAATAATCGTGGATGATCAATAAATATAATAATGTGCGGAAGCTGAGCAATAGCACCCTGGCGTAGTGTTAGTCAAGGTTTCAAGGATAATCGGTATTTTCAAACAAATGGAGGTCCAACAAATGAAAGATTGAGATGACCTCTTTGACAAGTCTCAATCCTCATACTAAAGCGGTGAAGGCAAGTGGGCGTGGAAGCCAAGTGTGTAGAGTCTTGGGTCATCTCAGCATTTGTGTCTGAAAAGCCAATCATAAAAACAAGGGTGAACCCGAAATGTAGATCAGATCTTTGTCTTCACCAGATGGTGCCAAATAAGTCAGTATGCTGAATACAACGGTAAATGGACATAGCTTCAGACCTTTTATGCCTGACAAAGAGTGGTGACGTTTTGATCCTCCTTCCTCGAGAGAAAAAGTCTCGATATCATCAACAATGCTCATGGGGCTCCCTTCCTAGACACTCGAGAAGGGAGAGGGCGGTCGGTTTTGCAGCCACCACATGCGTATGGATCCCCTTCGAAACCAAGTACTCCTCAGTCGTGGGTCCAATACTAGCAACTTTCGTGTGTTTGAGCGTCTCCTGCTCCTTCTCCCTGAGATGCTCCACAATTGCCTCGGTGCCCTGGGGACTGAAGAACACGATCCAGTCCACGGGCTTCTCGCATCTGTGCAAGAAGTCATCAATGATTCCGTGCTTGCACTCTGTCTTGTAGATGACCACCTCCTCCACATTCACCCCCTGGCCCTTGAGCTTGACGGGGATGATGTCTTTTCGTATCCTGCCTGTAAAAAACACAATTCTCTGTGATCTCTCCTCTGGCGCTAGCTCGTTCAAGATGATGTCAGCCAAAACGGCGCCGTTCCCGGCATGCGAGCCGCCTCTCACATCCGAAAACCCGTTTGCCTTCAAAATCTCTTCGGTAGCGGGTCCCACAGTGTACCCGACCTTGGATCGTATTCTGGCAGCCATTTCTTCGTTTCTCTGGCTGATCTCGCCCAAACAAAGATGGAAAACCTCAACCGCCCTTTGCGACGTTATAATGAATCTGTCCGTTTCCTCTAAAAAATGCTTGCTGCAGAGATACTCGGTGGTTTCCTCAACACTGACAGGTCCATGATTGAGAAGTGGGATGAACTCCGGAAGATGGCCCTGGGACGAGAAAATCTCGTGATACGAGTCTACCGGAGTAGTCTTGTTCTTGAGCATTAGCAATCTCATATTTTTGGTTGCCTTTTGGCTTTTGTGTATAAGAATCTATAGTATGGGGCGCTGATGCTTAACTAATACTATCTGAGACTGATATTACTGGTCGCGCGAACATCTACACTTACCTACACCTTCACCAGATTCATAAGTATGCCATGTATATCATTAGTTATTATTATAAAATTTCTCAAATCCCGGGGCTCAGCCCCTGATGGCCCGGGAGGCCTCGTTGATGGCCTCCTTTCTGAATATCCGTCCGATTCTTTCGTTACCCACCATGAAGTTGCCCAAAGTGTTGCGACCCATGTCTTTAAATCTTTCCACAAACCCAACCTTCTGTCCTGTGATGCCGACGTAGAGGAACAAGCCAATGATGAACACCAAAATTGGAAGCCAGAAAAAGAACAACATCCTGTCGCTTTCGATCGTTTTTCTGGGGTGGTTGATGTACGAGATCACCATGTCCTCGGACGAATCAGACGCAAGTCCAGCGTCGTCCTCGGTAGCTGACCTGACTCTCGTGGCCAGCGTGCCTTCTATGCTCTGCAGCAGGTTGAGACGTCTTTCCACTTGAGTCTTTGGCTTTGCCCCGACTGAAGAGTGTCCGAATGGGAAGAGATCATCGTAAGATGGGAGCTCAGCGTCGCTGTTCTCGCTGTGGAAAACGGCGTTTTTCATCTTCTGCCACAAGTTCTTCTTCTTGGCCGAGTCATTGGTTTCCACTCTGCCAATGTGCTCCTCATCCGACTCACTCTCAACAGCATCGCTGCTCTCGTAGTCATTATAGTCGTCATCGTAGTCGTCCTCTTCGTAAAGACCGCGACGGAATGGCTCGCTGAAAGGTCCTCGGTTGTTGTCCGAGAAACTGTCGTCTGACTCGAGCTCAGAGTCAGCAAAATCAGAGGAGTCGTTTCCGTAGCCGTCTGCGAAAGTCGATCTTGTAGGGCTGTCGTAAGCTTGATCAGAAACCTCCTGGTTTCTGGCATCTTGAGTTTCCTCTGCCGATGATTCCATCACCATCTTGGAGATGTGCTTGCCGTAGTCAATGACGAACAAGGAGTTCAACGAGTCAACGCTGTACGACTTGGTCAACTCTTCGTCTGCTTCCTTGCCTGAATTGTTGATGCTGTTCAACTCATCTGACGTGTAGCTTTCAGCTTCCAACAGACTGAAGACATCCAAAACGTTGATGTCACAGTAATCCTTCATGACTTTATCGTTAGCCAACTTCAAGTTCCAGTTGGACTTGCACTCGAGGAACACCTTCATCAAGTCACGATGGCCGCACATCGAGGCAAAGAACAATGGCGTCAAGCCCTGGTTGTCCTTGATGTCGATCTTGCAGCCGTGCGTTATGAGGAACTTGATCAAATGAGTGTACTTTTTGAGAGTAGCAAGGTGAAGCAAAGACTGGCCTTGGTTGTTGCACAATTGCCAGTTTGGAATGATGATAGGACAGTTGGGAAGGTCAACAAGCGAGAGGAAATTGATCAAAACCTCCTCCGTAGTCAACTCAGACTTCACCAACTGCTCAACAGTCTTGTGTGCGCTGTCGTACCATTCTTTGCTCGCCTGGTTCATTCCACCCACAGTAGACTGAGGTGGAGTGTTTCCCTTGCTGCTTGCTTGAGAGTCGGATCCAACGATACGTTTGGCGATATTCTTCGCGTCTTCTAGCTTACCATTCATCTTCAAGCCGACAATCTGCAAAGCGAGCTCGATAAGCTGGCGGTCTGTGTCATCGGTGTAAGTGAAGATCAGCTGCTGGTTAGCAGGAATAATGTGCTCTAAGCTCTCAAAACTGACCAAAACCTGGCCTGGTTGTGCTGCAGGCGGTAGATAAGTCACCATGGTGGTGTCTGACCAGCAATGCGTGGCCAACGAGTTCTTTGAGCCAAATTTCACATTCAACCCTGGGCGGAAGTTAAAACCCAAAAGAGTGACTTCTATGCCACCACGAATTGGGCCTTGGGCAGGTATGATCTTCTGAATCATAGGATGGTTGGTGTTCTGTTGCATCATAGTGAACAGTTGTTGCAGACGTTGTCTGGGAAGAGGCAGGGCCTGAATCAGGGGAGGGAACGCAGTGCCAGGAACTGAGTTCTTATGCATCATAGACAATCCGTTCTTGAAGTTCATATTGTGAACGGAAGTGTTGGTATCACTGTTGCTGAGCGGAGATAAGCCTGTAGACCCGTTGTACATGGGGTTGCCAGAGTTGTTTCCGGAGTCGTCAAACGACATCTTCTTTCTTTTGGTGCCTCTGTGAGATATGGTATCGGTATTCGTGTCGGTGTTGACGAGAGCCTCAGAGTTGGAGTCATCAATGGAGTTAGGCGATAGAGGGTGCAAGGAGCCATCTCCAGCGTCGCCATTAAGCTCTTCACTCTTGACTCTGGACTTGAAGGTCTCCTTACTGCTCGAAGCCTGGTTCTTTTTGCGGTCCATAATCATGATTGGGTTCAGCATGTGCTTGGCCACAACCTGTCCGAGGTAGTTCTTGACAACAAAAAGAAGCTTGAAGCCCTCCTGCTCCTTGTGGTGTCTACAGTAGCAGACGATTCTGACGGAGAAATCCAATCCTCTGCTTGGATCGTCTATGAGGCCTGTGGGAGGGGCAAAACTGACAACCTCCTTGGAGTTGTAGATGATTGCCTTTTTGATCATATCCTCATCACTCCACATGTTCGAAATGTTTTTGTTCATGGAGGAGTTGGGAGAATCGGCGATTCCAGACTCGGTGCAGCCGTTCTTGGACCTGGAGGCTCTCTTTTGCTCTCTCTTGATACAGCGCTTGCAGATGTTGCACGAGGTCTTTCCGTCTGACGTCATGACATAGGTGTCCATGTAAAGCATGTTTTTCTTGAGGAAATCTGGAAGAGTCTCAGCCGGGCTTTGCAAGCAGTGCTTCGTCTTGGAAACCAAGTCCTGGGGTATCCGAATGAGCGTTTCCTTGGGAGCCGGGCTGAAATCGAAGCGCAACTTGATCTGGGTTTCGACTCTCGAGTATGTCGGTAAATCGTAGACGTTGAGCTTGTAAGGAAGGGCATTCATTGCAGCAGGAGAGAAGTCCAAGAAGGAAGGGCTTTCAAGCTCCAACGAGTCCGGACAGACCTTTTGGGCGGGGTTTCCGAACTTGACCTTCGATATTTCCTTGCGGACCATCTCGTAAACGGAAAGGCTGGAGTCCTTCGGAGATAACTTGTCTGGAGTGACGTTTGCAATGGAGTCTCTGTCAAAAGTGTCGTGCGAGGAATACAAGTAGTTCTGGTCGGTCTGGGTGTTCTGGAGGTGGTCCGACACGTCGAGGTCGGACTTCAAGTACTCTTCGGGAAGCATGTCGTTCTCTGTCTTGATTTTCAAGAACATGGCATCGAAATCGGGGTGGTATGGAGTGTTGGTGCCATTTGCGTTGACCGGAGAGTTGGGGTTCACCGAGTCGAAAACTCGTTGATCCAAGAACTCACTGAGAATGTCCTGGTCCTCCTGGTCCTGGTGAAGTAGCACATTGTGGTCTACCACCATGTCGTCAGCGAAGGCCATGTTGGAGATGGGCCGGCTGGATTTTTGAAGTTTTGGGAAAATACGGGAGCTGGCAGGGACAAAACAACTAAATCTTGAGGATCTAACAGGCTCCTGGTAGAAGATAGAAAATCAAATTTCTCGAGGGCGGGCGTTTGCGTATGATTTTGGAAGGTCCTTTGTTTGAAACACTCCTCTTGTAGCTTTTGCCTGGTTTACGGGTCTTGTGAGGTGTCCGGTGTCCACGCGAACTTTATACGGACTCGAGGGGAAGTTGGCTGATAGGCCACGTCGAAATTAAAGGGGGGCGTGAGTACGAGAGGGAGGTACGGGTTTTTGCCTTTCCTTGTTTTGCAGTGCCACAATGTCACTTGTGGGTGGTTCCAGCCTGTGTGTGCGGATATATGAGGCGTGTTAGGAGTGCTGGGGAAGAGTTTTGTTGGGTACGATGTTGGGGCGCGAAGCGAAGCGATCGGGCGAGAAAACCCGTACACCAGGAAAAAAAAAAAAACAGGCGAGACAGCAGCGAGAAAATAAAAAGAACTAATTTTTGCGATTAGATGGTCCGCCGCGTCACGTGACCGGGCAACAGAAAGAGACAAAGCCTAATAGAAGATCTGGTGCACGGGTGCATGTGTCCCGGCTTTTCTGCTTTGAGACAGATCGGATTTGCAGCCGGCGTGGGGCGAAGTTTTCATTGGCAGAAGGCAGTAGAATTGATTGAGTAAGGTTAGGAAGGTGGAAATAGTAGCAAAAGCCTGGTTCCGTGGATTTCCGTATCACACGTGGCTTAACTCAGGCCAGGCACAGATCCGTGATTTTAGATTGCTCGGAGTTGGCTACAGTGCGCCGAGAGTAATTTTGCAGCTGCGGGGGCCTCCGGATTCTTGTCGTTTATCGAAAACTTCAAAAACATGGGAATGTTAATCGAAATGCTTATCAGAATCGTTTGTTGATGTTGGCCGGATTCTGCAAGATTGACAGTTGTTTCGAGCCCTGGAGGTTTCAGAGCAGTATGGTGCAGGGTACAGTGGACCCGATATACGCTATCAGCCGAGCCGATCTAAAAGAAATAAGACAATGGATGTAGCAGCGGTAATCGGCTGGTAGCAAAATAGACGAAAAAGAAAGAATTGGAGAAATGGCGAAGTCGCCAAGCTTGTCTTTTACTAACTGCTGGATGATGTAATCGATTGTGTGAATAAGATTAGGAACTGGTTGCTCTTGCAACATAGGCACGATGATTAAGCGAGGAGGAATCTTGTTCTGGCAATTTTTTAGTTTTGCTATGATGGAAAAAAAAGGGGACGATCAGAACTGGTTGTCAATGATAAGGGCTGACGCCACAGATGAGAAAATAGATTTCTGTGTTCTCTACTTGGTGAAAGGGGCAGCATCTTGACAATATTCGTAATAGTCAATAATTTTAGCTTCGTAATCTTGATCGCAAAAGTTGGCCGTCAATCTCGAGAATCGTGGCTGAACTCAGTGGTAGGGGTTTTGCAGCCATTGGGATCGAGGGCCCAGAGATCCGCCTCACCGTGAGGCTTCTTCTGTCAACAAGGTGGTATAGCAAGATTTGCACAGGCCAATAGTGCAAAGTCTAGTTTTGAGGCTTTGCTGAGGCGGCTTCTGTCTCGAGGGTCTGGCTACTACTCTGAAAGGAACCACACACGCGAAGCAGGTTTGATCAGATTGGCAGGATCGGAGTTTCCTGATAGTGGTATCTAGGACTGAGATCTTATCGAAATCTTGATGTGGATAGAATGGCTAATCGGCTGAAGAAGCTCGATTAATGGGTCCTTATCGCTGATAAGTCTGAGGCTTATCGCAAATTCTCGCAAGACTTCGCTATTCTGGTCCAGCCAGTTTCACCGGTTCGAGGCACTTCTTTTGTTTCACGAATCCGTAACGTTACACGACGAAACTAGTGGCTTGAAATAATCTTTCCAGTATCTGTGATCTGAGACCAATTTCTCTTTTGTGATGTATTCTTGATTATCGGCAAGCTTGTCCTATCAATGATAAGCTTTTGTGATCCAATGGACTATTTCGATCACAATGGAGTTAAATAGATCCGGGCAGCCAGATCTTTTGAGTTACAAGTTGCCCTACTTCTCGATCACTTTTGATCTCATAGCGAGCTAATATGGAAAGTTCTCCATTCTTGTTTCGGTGGATACCACCATTAAAGACCTATTCAAAGGTTTGGACGACTTTGACTATCGGGATTGTAGACTTGTTAATGTAGAGAGATGTCAGTCATCGTAGATGATCTTGTTGATTTACTTTCTCCCAGCAAAATCTTTTACCTAAATTACTCGACCTCTCAGCAGTATGTTTCTATTGGGCTCTGCCTCAACTACTTTGGCTCTCAAGATTTGCACTTCATCTTTGCGACCCCATTCGAGTCTAGCTCAACCTTAATGACAGCACTGGAAGAGATAAACTAGATCGAACGTGGCAAGCAAGCTCAAGATACAGCCCTAGATACATGATTTAAATCAACATGACAAATTGTCCCTATTCTCATAGATATCGTCGATACTTTTATACTAATGACTTCTGCTATAATGGCTGCAAATATTGTCACATAAACCCCCAACCCATTCTAGTCAATAATTGCATACTTTTCATCTTGAGTTACTGGAAGCATCACGGGAGCTTTAGTCTGATGAATACCCCAGAGCTGATTGGGTTACTTGTTCATAACCGTTCTGTCTTGGCTTCCTCGGTCCCACTGTCAACTACCGTTGTGCCACCAAAAGTACCCAAATCAAGAGCGAAAGAAAGGAGCTACTTACCGTAGATTCCAGGGATAGAGTAATTTCATCAAACCGGAATTCAACAAAAAATATCTGCCTTCTTGATTGTCTGACTAGAGTCCTCTGGCTAGTATAGGCTTACCCTATATGCAGTACATTTACCTCAGGCCTACAACGCCTCCAGCCAAACCCACAAAAATCCCTCCTGTTCCGTTAAGAAATTTCGAAATCAACAGCGAACTCACTAAGCATCCTGCGCTACTGCCGTATCACCTCTGACTGCCTGCCCCGCCTTCGCCACTGGGTGACTGACGTTATAATGGCCTGCACACAACCCCCACCTCAACACGAAAACGATCTTTCGCCATTCTTCCAACAACCAACCACTCTTCCCATGCCCAAAAACACCCTCTACGTGACAGGGTTCAACAAAGAGTCCAAGGCGGCCGACTTGGCGCCCGATTTCGAAAAGTACGTTCCGTCCTAGCCTGCAGGTTTCAAACTTCACTCCAATCCGCCTCCATTCTCCATTTTTCCATGATTCTTGATTTCCTCTGGTGACAGCCACCACCAAGCGAAAGCAGGGTTTCGCTCCTCCACGCAGCCTCCACTCCGCCTCTCTCCTTCTCCTTCTTCTTCTTTTGGTTGAATTTGATCCCTCCATCCGCCCAGTCCATCCACTAACAATTCCAGATACGGCGAGCTCGTCCGACTCGACATTCCCCCACCACGAACCGACGACGGAGAAAAATACGCCTTTGTCGAGTACAAAACCGAAGAAGATTGCGAGAAGGCGTTGGAGCTTGATGGAAAGCAGCTTCCATATGCCAAAGCAGACGGCCTAGTGGTCCAGATGGCACGTTCCGATCCATACTCTGCCAGACGTGGCAGCTACAGAGGCGGCCCCAGAGGAGGCTACAGAGGTCGTGGATACAGGGGAGGCTACGGAGGCAGAGGAGGTTACGCTACTCCGCCATATGGTGCTCCTTATCCACCTCCCAGAGGAAGCAGAGGAGGCTACGGCTATGGTTATGGCTATGAGAGAGGCGGGTACGGAGGCTACCCTGCTCCACATCCGTACCCTCCACCACGTGGAGCCCGTGATCCATACTACGGCGGAGGCTACGGCTATGGTAGAGAGCCATACGGCTACAGAGACAGAGGATACGATGAAAGAGGCCACCCGGAGGAAAGAGACTCGTACAGAGACCGTGGCACCAGGTACAGCGGAGAGCGCCGTGAGGGCGGCCGTGACCGTGACTTTGAGACCCGTGACGACGACAGAAGTCGAGAACCTTCGGGCTCAGCTCCCCATGAAGCGAATGGTAGTGACGAGTACAACCGTGGCCGCTACTCCCGCCTGGCGTCCCCGCAGAGAGAGAGGGAGAGATCTCGTCTGCGTTCTCCGAGCCGTTAAAGCTTGCAGGAGACGAAAATGAGTAGTCGCAAGACTGAAAATTGAACGATTCGATGCAAAGACACGATGCTCATAGCGGTACATAGACAGTGCTACAAGGCGTCAAATAAAAGATTAAAGTTAGGATGTGTAGACTAGAGAGTTTGATGGGACCGAGATCTAGATGAAAAGTTGGAAACGTCAAGAAACCAGAAAACATATGATTCAGATACCGACCGGGAGATGGAAATTTCAATTATACCGTATTGAAGCAATATTGGCGAAGGCCTCTCATTGACAAAAGATACTGTTTAGATTATCGAGGATGATCAGTGACATATTAGCGTATATGGAGACAATAATACCTATTGACCTTTCAGCAAACCTTTGCTTTTATGTCTTGGTAGTTAAATAAACATCAAATTGCATGTCCTCTTTTCAGAAGACCAAGCTTTGAAATTGACGATTAGATAGAATGGCAGTTGGTAAAACATTGCCAGACTTCAGCCACCAATGCACTTCCGATTTTGATTCCTTCGCTTCGATATGGGCTGAAGACTTTTTTCGAGGTCAATAAATACCATCGCTTTCCTCCCTGAATTGAAAGGCTACACAAATCCAGAAAGATGCAATGGCGGTTATTCACTCGTGCAACTCGCTGTGATCATTCTGTTACGACCAAACTTTAAAATAATAGACGACTACTAAAACTACTCTCCATTGCTCGATATCGCTCAGTATGTTCATTATTTCTTATTCAACTATACATCCCCGAAGCTTACTCGTGAGGAGCAAAGAGCTCATCAACAGACTTCTGGCCGCCCTTCCACTGGACAGTGCCAGCCCATCCGCAAATCTTGACAAGAGTAGCGTGGATGGCTTTGACCTCCTCCTTAGAAGAGCCAGCATTGACCAAACCAGCAGTGTGGCCCACCAAGATCTCGGGAACATCCTGAGGAACAATGGCAGAAACGACACTAAAAGAGGTCTCCTTGGTGTTCAAGATCTCAGGGAAAGAGAGAATGTCGGCATAGACGTGGTCGAGAGTGAAACGCCACAAGTCTGGGTAGGCGTTAAAGATTCTTTCAGCTCCTCCCTTGGCCTTTTCGGCGTAAAGGGCAGAGTAGAACTCGGAACCTCTGACCTGGGTGTCCACAAGCTGCTGAGGGTTGACCGACTTCACACCAACTTTACCGTTGATAGTGTCGATGTTGCCTTCCTTGGTTGGAGGAACCATCTCTGGTCTGGCAGACTCCTTTGGAGCTCTGATGGACTCTGGCGTCTTAGGGTACAAGTCCCACAAACAGGCAATAGCCTTGGGCAAAGAGCCGATTGGGGCGGTCTTCAAAAGAGCTTCTCTGATTCTCTGGGCAACCTTAAACTGAACTTTGTGGATCTCGTCCTTGGAAGTGTATTTCACTGGGAGAGGGAGCTCCTTGACGAGAGAATCTGGGATGTAAAGCTCGTTGGCCTTGGGGTCAGCCTCAACGGCCTTGATAGAAGCCTCAGCGAGTTTGATCAAGTTGGCGTCGCCAACAAGCTTCTCAGAGGCCTTCAGGTTGTCAAGAAGCTGCTGTCTGATGGCAAAGTGCAACACCTTGGCGACTTCCTCCTTTCTGTTAGCAACGGAGATCGACACAGAGGCGATAAGGTACCAGTTCTCGGCGAACACAGGGTACTTGTAGGCGAGCTCCACGAGCTTCTCGGCGGTAAGAATAGACATTTTTCGTTTTGGGTTTTGGATATCGAGTTAGACCATGGCTTGCAAGGTGTTTTATAGTGTTGGCCCCGGCAACCCACTCGAGGCCACACCTCGTAACCTGTCATGTTAGGCGATGTGCATCATACAGCAAGAGAAGCCTGATTGCGACTCTCGTTGACGTATACGAATAGCCACATGGTGAGGCGTTAACGGGAAGGTGGAAGTAAGTTCGAATATTCTTTCTTTCACAAACTCAATAATTGAGGTATTCTGGCTTACAGATCTTCTACCATCTCATATTTAGTCTTCGATTTGCAATGGCTAGATTCATTCCGACTTCTTCCACAAAACGCAACTCAAACGGTCCTGATTCTACCGAATGTATTGCGATTAAAATGCATGTTCAGCAATTATGGATATTCCGGAAAGTCGTTGAGGAAGACCGGTGCGGTGATTATCCGGTTTACTTGCGACCGTTTACGAGAAACCTGACCATGATACAAGGATGATTCAATACACGATTTCGCCAGATCTAGTTTGTCGAAAAAGGGTAATCAATTCACCTAGACACTTACAGCCTATGAGAACATGACTTCATAACCACTTGCTGCAAAATTGAAGTAGTATCCTTTTTTAATTGACCCTGAGGCTTTCTGTAAAACGTAACAGCGATTCTGCAATGTTCCTTGCACAGCCATGATATCGGGTCCATTCGAGCCGATCTGTCTGGTCCCTGGTCGATTACCTCATGGGTTTAGATCGTAAAGCTGCAAATGAAATAGGAAAAGCAATTGAGTGGCTTTCTGTCTCGTTTTTCTTCTAATTCTCAGTCTTGAATTGGCTGCAAATATGTAGCCCAAAGGGCGTAGCTACTACCATTGACATTCAATCGGTTGCCATGGCACCTAGTTTGGTCCACCTCTTGCGATACCACCCATAAACTAATTTTGGAAACTCCTGTAAGGTTGTACTTAACGTACCTTTCTATGGCCCTCTTTAAACACTTGACGATTGGCTAACCTCTACCTTTCCGTTGATGCCAATTGCGACTACGCTGAATGTGCTCACTGCCACATTCGTTAATCTACAGGTATAGTTTAAAAGAATATGTCTATTGCCATACTCAGACTATCGCAGAATCCCGTTCAACGATCTTATTTTTGGAATTGGCTGAACCAAACGATCTGGTCGTCCAAGGTCTTTCTCTGGGCATACAAGACAACGGGGTCCTTCGAGTCACCCTTGATGGTGTAGCCGTGGGTGGTGCCAGAGAACAAGTCAAGCTGGTATCTGAGCTTCTTCTTGTGCAAGATATCCTCAGTCTTGTGTCTCATGTCGTTTGGGAAGATAGGATCCACCTCGGCACAAGAAAGAAGAATTGGCTTGGCAAGAGCCTCAATCTCCGAATATTCAACCAAAGATGGGTGGGCAATGGCACACACATCAGCGTAACCCTTAGAGTCGGCTTGCTGAATGGCATACTTGGCGCCGTAGCAGTAGCCAATCACACCGACAAATCCCTTCTCACCAGCCTCTTTACGGACGTTTTTCATGTAGTCCTCAACAATTGGAGTGGTGACCTGCTTTGGGTGCTCCTTCAACCAGGGGTCGAAGTCGGTAGCGTCGGCTGGAACTGGGTCTCCCTTGCAAATGTCAGGAACATACACACGGTAGCCAACGTCAGCCAACTTGTCAGCAATCAAAAGGGTGTTGATGAAGTGGTTTCCGAAGATATCAGTCAAAATGACAAGGGACTTGCTGGCAGAGTTCTCTTGTCCGGCAATGTACGAGTCGTTGCCAAACACAGTCTGGTGCTTGTTCTTTGGGGTACCATCGTGGGGTTCGAATTTGGCGCAGCAGGGTCCTGGAGGAAGAGAAGCCATGTTGATTTTTTGGGGATAGAAAGTTTGAAAAGTGGAGCTGATGCTGTTTATGTACCAAGAAGCCCTAGCCCGAAGTTTGCTAGGGGGCGTCCATGGTTGTGTAAACGGTCCGGTTAGAAGTGGCTACCTGTGCAGTAGTCTGACTTAGCTTCGGTTGCTACCGCAGAAAAGGCTATATTGACACTTTGCTCATTTTATGAGGTGATTATCTCCATTCGAGTCTTTAGGAAAGTTCGTAAATTTTGACGCTCCTCGATGCAAGGTGGGTGTCAGAATTGGAGTTCGACTCCGGTTCCTGCAGGGTCCGAAGCTTAAGAATACGCACGGCGTCAGATCTGTTCCAAGCGAGAAAATAAGTGCATTGATTTTTCTCTGGAGCGCATGGCGTTTTGCATTGAAAAGCTATCCTTTGCATGGTTTGACAACATGACTGTTTGCAAAATTATTCTTCCAGTTCTTCAAGTTAACTTCAACAGCCAACACAGACTAATCCCTAATTCGGTACGAGTTGCTTGACGTACGCATGTCTAGTTCGTTTGCATTGTGCATATGCACTTTGGCAAAGTCACCATACGAACCGGGAAAACCGGTCAAGGGGTAGCCACCTAGAATAAGCGAATAAGCGCCACTTGCTGCCACAATTGATTCGACTTCAGGTTTAATTTGATAATAAAACGGACACAATTCGCTCGGTCTCTTAATGCTCTCGCTCACAGGAGCAAGAATATTCTCAGGCACCTTCCCATTGACCTTATCTGTACCTCACCAAGACATCGGAACGTTGTGTCAACCGTTGTTCCGTAATTCTGCACAAACTCGGCTATTCTCCCTACCCTTCATACCCGAGTTTTTGTGTAGCATTCAGATTGTTCTCCGAGCTCGGCCACTAATCTCCGAGGAATTGGCTCTAAATGGTGCAACTCGGTCTTGAAAATGATCTAATGGAAGATAATTGTGGGTGAGATGTTTTTGGTAACACGCTTTGGTTTACCAAGGGATCTTAAAACCAGACAGTTTATCTCTGTCGTCTTCATAACGTTTGATCGTCTTGTCAAACCTATGATGTCATAGGTGTAAGTTTTCATCATATATTACTAGACTGAATAGAGTCTCTGCCCTTGGTTTTTACTTGGTAACTGGTCTGAATAATTCAGCTTTGAGTAGCACGAGCAGCGTTAATTTGCTTCATGTGGTGCATCGACGGAAAAGTTATTTCGCAGCCATTCAGATGGCTGAAAATTTAAGTTAATGTTAGAAAGATAAATAATCGATGAGATTATCTTTCCCACATGTTTCTCTTTTATGAAATGAAGAAGGAAAAAGTAGAATTACTCGAAATTTTGAGCCATTTTTTTGAGAGTAAAGATGCAAAGTCTTCAATGCTTATCGCAATAAATATGTGGAACTACAAAGCGTTCATCGAGAATGACCCCAAGCGTGCTGCTTCGTAGGCCCTAGCTCCGGCAAAGCCACCACCAGCAATGTATGCCCTTCCATTGACTCCTCCCATATACTTATTAGAGGTGTAACGACTTGTATTTCTTGTTTTGGTCTCCTGCAATGTCATAAGCACAGTAGCAAGAACCAACGAGTCGTAGTCAACGCTGGAAGGTACAGAAAGGTTGGCACGTGGATCCATGTGCGAGTTATCCTGGTATAGCTCAACCTTGGCCACCTCTGTGTATTTTTTGGGAATTAATGGCGAGTCGTCCATGTAAGCACAGGCATCAATGAGGCGTGCAAAAGGCGGTCTTTTGTTTAGGATGTATTTTCGGATCGACAGACGCAGAAGCGGCCCGTCCTCATCTGTGAGTATGGGGTTTCTAGGATGCGGTATAGGATTGTTGAGTTCTTCGGGAACTAGCGAAGCTTCAGACTCGAGCAAGCCCTCGGAGAGGTCTCTCTTTTTGTATGTGTCTTGTTTCAGTTTGTCTATAACGCAGTCGCAGAGGGAGGGCTGGTTGCCGCTGAGAATGAGTAGTTTGAGTTCTGCGTTGTAGCTCATTAGATAAGGATTGGTCAATGCGGTGCCAGACACACGGAAACGAGTGCCCTTGTATGTGAAATCGGCAAAAGGAATGTGATTATTTTGGAACATCAACAATTTCAACGGAGGCCCGTCTTCGGGCGTGAAATGTAGAATGAAGCGGCGGTAGTAGGTGTGGTTCTTCACGTGAACGGTGCAAAACACATACAGCTCGAAGTTCTCGTCCTCGTCCTCCTTGTCTCCTAGTTTAGGTCGGAGGGGAACCTGGCGGTATTTTCGGAAAACCATGAAGGGTACCTTTTTTCGAAACGAGGACATATACGGACTGCTGATTTTGAATATCGGTAACCCATCCCCCTTGAGCTTGTAGTCCACGGGAATGATATGCTGTCTCTGGTCCACCAAGCTACCACTTTCGGCAAAAGAGGCCATGCCCTCCTCGGAAGGCGGCTTCCCCTTGATTCTCTTGATGTTACCCTCGGCATCGTACACAATATACGAGTTCTTCGAGAGCTTCTTCTGGTGGGACCGCAAGTACCGGAACTTCTCAAACGACACCATATCGGGAAACACGTACATGGTGCCCTTGATGAACTCGCGTCCCACGATCAAAGACCGTTTGAGGTTCCACACTGACGGAGGACGTCCAAAGACGTATTCCTCCGACGCCCGCAGCGAAATAATGGTGGCGTCATCGTCTCCAGTGGCAGTGGGACTCAACCCCCGTGTGTAGCCCTCTTGCAGCTCCTCTAGCTGCTGGGCCCGTAGGCGGTTTATCAAGAAAGGCAAGTACTCCGTGTAGTTCTCAGCATAGGTCTCCTGGAGGTCCCAGCGGTGGGATTTTGGTTGTGCTAGTGTTTCTGCTTCTGAAAGAGCCACAGACTCCTCGTCTAGGAAGCTCCGGACATCAGCATCCTCGGGTCTGTCTTCTTCGGTTGCATCGTTCATAGAATGGAGAACCTCTACCTCGTCTGGAGCCGGAAGGCTCAACCGGCGGGGGAACGATTTTATGTCAGTGTGGGAGGTGGAGTTGGAGCGCGATTTACGTCTGAATATTCGCTTCATGTATGTTTTGTGTGGTTTTGGCGAATGTGGTATGGTAAAAAGACGTTAGAGTTGCGATAATGGAGCGGCTGATAGACAGGACTGAGTCTACAAGGCGATCTACGACGGGGACTAGGACAAAAGGGGAAGGAGAAGGAATTGGAAGGGGGGCTTATTTAAAAATCATTCTGCTTCCTAATCTTTTTTGGCTTTTCTCATTTCTTTTTGGTGGAACTGTCGGGTCGGTTACTCCGTCCTGCAACTCGTGGGTGCAAAATATGGGGCATTAAGCGCTCATCACGGAACAATGTAATAGGAGTTGAACGAGGTGAACGGATAAGGATGGAATTAAAAAAAAAAAAAAAAGGAATAAGGTCAGAAGAAAGATGAAACCATTCAGGAGCTGAGTAGAGAAATCAGTGGTTTCAAAAAAGTGTGCTTGTAATTCGAAATGAATCCACCTCTGATCCGACATTGTGGAGTGCAGTCTGGGGCATAAAACGCTCAATTCCAGATCAGACATGATTCCCGAGGGCTGGGAGGCTTTTTTTCAGTAAAAAATTGTAACTTTCAAGGATCTTCACCCGGCTCCAGTACGAGAATAGAAAGATGTGGAAAATTGTAGGTAACTTCAGGGCAGCGGAAGAAGATTCTAGCTGCAAATACTAGATCATCTGCCTTTAGAGTGGGCTCTGATATGCTTTGGAGAATTCAGCAGCAGAATCTAATATCAGGTCTCGTGAAGGTTGAGGGAGTCAATAGGGAAGTAGTATAGATCCTTCGGTATCAAGTTGAGGATGGAATCCTCTACTGGCATATTTTATACCGCTAGACCAGAATAGCTTAGGGGAGGAAAATGTATTGTCTTCATTTTACCGGCAGGCATTAGCAGAAGTAACCTCTACTTTATAATCACAAATCAAGCATTGGTGCCATTTCAGAGTTTCTCTTAAAGCGGTAAGAATCGTGAAGGTCGCTCAACGTATTTTACTCACGACAGCTCAGAATTGGGCATGTCAAAGAAGACGTTCCCCACAACATCGTCTAACCGGTAGAAGTATGAAGACGGATCATCGTCCGTTCAGAAGAACCTACGAGTTTGAGGGTTACAAGGGAACATCAGTCGTATGTCTTCGGCGTTAAGCCCACACACAATCACCGCTTTGGAGATATAAACATCCTTCTACAGTAAAATCATGAACTTGATACTATTGAGCAACTGAGAGGCCCTAAGTCCGAGTCCATTGGCTCGATCATAAGCGGTTTCTCCATTTCCACCACAAGTCTTCAAGACGAGTCGTTTACTGTAGTCGTCGTCTGAATATCATGAATTCCATTCTTAAGAGAATTAACATTATCGCTCTTTGCTGCCAATTACTTCCCAACAATGTTACCCTTCTTCTACTGGCTTCCCATATTACCTAAGCACCGCGCTAAGCCCTCCCTTCCCCTATTGGCCGGTGCTCCTACTCAGCTACCGAAATTGGAAGCAAGCGGCCAAAAATGATCAAAGCTGTGGTATTCTGAACCAGTTGAACTCAAAACCTGAATCACAAAAGTCCGAAATCAGAGTCACACACTTCCCCAGCCTGTAGTGTGCGATGGCTGGAAAACTCCTAACCAGTGTGTCGCCCGCTTTTGTGGCACATCAACAGTTTCTTTTCAAGTTTTGATTTGAAAGTCACCTTCGACTCTTCATCCAACTGTCTACTTCAATCTCTTCTCAAAATTCCCTCAATTCCCTCATTTGCTCTGGTGTGGAGCTTTCTTGCTCTTGCTCTGCACGCACTCCATATACGCCCCAGGCGTATAGAGGTACTGTGACGGAAAATCGTCAATTGCACGGTTTTAGTAACTCTTTTTTGTCAATTCCTCCCTATATTATAAAAAACCCTGAGTTCAATGCCTGCACCTCGCCGTTCTGCCAGAGTCGCTTCTCGTGAAGAGCCCGCTGCCAAAAAGGCCAAAACCGAAGACTCCGATGATTCTGTGGACCACTCCGAGTTGGAGGTTGGAGACGAGCTTCCCTCGATTAAGCTCTTGGACGACAAAGAAAACGAAGTTGACATTTCTGAAGTCGCCAAAAACTCGAAATATTTGGTCATTTTCGCCTACCCTAAGGCTCTGACCCCAGGTTGCACCAGACAGGCCTGTGGATTCCAGAAGTCCTACCAGAGTTTCGTGGACAACAACACAAAAGTGTTTGGCTTGTCTGCAGACAGCCCCAAGGCCCAGCAGAACTTTGTTTCCAAGCAGGGCTTGAAGTACCCTTTGTTGTCTGACCCCAAGAGAGAGTTGATTGGTCTTTTGGGTGCTAAGAAGCTGCCTTCAGGAACTAAAAGGGCCCATTGGATTTTTGTGGATGGCAAGTTGGCGGTGAAGAAGGTTCCTGTTTCTCCTGAGGACTCGTTTACGACCGCTTTGAAGGACATTGAGGGCTTCGTCGCTGAGAATGGAGGCTCGACTGAGAAGAAGGAGGATGTGAAGGAGGAGAAGGCCGAGGAGCCAAAAGAAGACAATGAAGGAAAGGAAGATGAAGCAAAAGAGAATGATGCTGGGAAATCTGACGAGCCCAAGGCCGAAGAAGACAAGGACGAGAAGACTAAGGAGACTAAGGACAGTGAGGAGGCCAAGCCAGAAGACAAAGAGTAAGCCAAAATGTAACGATTTTATAATGCTGTACTTGTAGACCCGAAAGGCATATTAATGCTAAATTTGTAGACTCTCATCAGGTGCTCTACCTCACCACAAATGCAATCAGCTGGACCAAGAGGAAGATCAACGAGGCCACACGGGCGGCCCACCACCAGTGCTGGATCGCAAACGAGCACAACTTGAAGTCAAACTTCCATTCGTTGTTCTCGTAGTCAAATATGCCGTTCACAAGTCCGGTTTGACCATCATACTCGCCCATCATTGCTCTAACCACAACCTCGTGAATGGGCTTCCTGCTGCTCTCAACTGGCTCCTTTGCAGCCACCCACTCGTCATTTATATAACTGTAGTATGACGAGCATCCCTCGTGATCGTGCCCGGTCAATATGATGCCCTCCTTGTCCGGATTGGGAAAGACGATGTTCAAGACCTTCTGCGATGTTTCGTAGAGAAGATGGTTTTGCGACCGGAGCTTACCGTTTTTGTACGGCTCTCTTTCGTAGTTCTCGTAGTAGCGGTGCTCAGGCCCGTCCACACAAATGCCTGCTTCCTTGTAGAAGGGTATATGGGTGAGAAGAATAGTGGAGCCCTTGAAGTCCCGGTTTGTTTCGTTCAAATGCTCCAAAAATGACCAGGTAAACGTCAAAAAATCCTCCTCCAATGCGGGTCCCTCCAACGTAAGCGAATCAAGCACAACCAAGCGCCACTCCTCGGGCTCTCCCTTGTTGTATGTGATCACATAGTTATCCTGACCAAAAAGATGGTGGAACCTGGCCATGTGCTGCCATGTGGCGTCCCCACTGTACCCCACATCGTGGTTCCCAGTCAAATTGATAAATAGCGGGTTCTTCAAGTTGAGCTCTTTCTGCTCGGGGTGGATCCAGTCGTAGGTATCAGTGTACTGTCTGGACTGGAATCTGTGATCCGGGTCCATTTCCCTTTCTCTCTCCAACCAAGCCTGCCAATCGTAGTTTTCGTGTTTGGCCCATGTTTCTATCACAGTCTGCTTGTACTCGTAGTCACGGGGAAAGAGACGCTGGACAAATCGACGCGTTCTGTTGTAGAACTCAGAATCCAAGATCCACTGGGAGGAGAACTGGTCTCCCATCACTGCAACGTGACTAGGCTCCAAACGTGACTTCATGATGTCGTAGATGTGGCCCAAGTAGTAGTCGTTGCCGAAATTGTCGAGTCTCTTGATGTACTTGGTAGATTTCCAGTTTCCGTTGATCTGCGGGTCTCCGAAGGTGAGCATGTGGATGTCAGCGACTTTTCCGTTTATGTGGGTGCTTGTGTTTCTGGGAGCCCGGAGAGACGGGAAATTGAGGAGCAAGGTCTGGACATATGTGTTTTCGAGAGGCAAGAGGCTGTTCAAGGCTGGAAACTTGCTTTGGAGAGTTTCGCCTTTCCACGAGCACTGTTCGGGCGAATTGATCAAATTCGGGTAAAAGTAGATGAACCCGTTGAGCAAAATGCACACAACGGTCACAAACCACCGAAACTGGGCAAACATGGGAAACGGTGTGTGGTAGTAGTGGTGAAGAACCTCACGCTATGTGTAGGAGGTGGAATGACAATCAGACGATAAGGTGGAGGTGAGGTTTCAAGGTAAATTGAAAAAGTTTTTTTTTTTTTTTTGCTTTTTTTAAAAAGAGCTTTCCTAATTGTCTTCTCGAACTCAGTATTTGTTATAGAAGCTGGGAGGAGTCAGGAAAAGAGTTGGGGACTTGGCCGTGGGGTTTGCATCGGCTGAGGAGGCTGAAGAGGTGGACCCTACACTTCATTTCGCTCGACTAAGTGAAGCACGATTTTAATTTTTTTTTTTGGAAACAAGGTCAGCTTTTGAATTTTCTGTAAAGATCTTCATCTATTTTCCCACCTTCACTGCTATTTTTGGCTATTCAAGGCTCCTGTCTTCCATTTCGCAGCCATTTCGGGACAGCCAAAAGCGGTATGGCAAACTCCAACAGAGGATTGCCACTTTTTGATTTTGCTCTTTCGCTATTAAAACCAAGTTTTGGACTCTAGGCTACAGTTTGAGCGTCACAGAGATCAATTGCTGAAAAGTTTTTATCATTGTAGTCTCTTCGAATAACCTGCGTCCTTGACGTACAACTTAGTATACTGAACCTCCAAAGTTGCGATCAAAAACAGTGTTCTTCTCTTGAGTAACAAATATTGAACTGATGGAAATTGTCATGGGCAGATAGTCTGCGACCATTGAGTCTCAAATCAGGATCATACAAAAAAAGACCATATCTACATCGAATCTCGAGCTATCCGAGGCCCTTCTCTCTCTCTCTTCCTCGGGCTCTCCCGCCTACTCTACAATGTCAATTCCTAACGTCGTCATTTAAATACGTCTAGCGATGCAACGGGCAGCTTACAAAGACTCACCCAAAGTCTGGTTCAATCTGGCAACTTTGCTCGAGATCGACAAGTCAAGGGTCTTGTCGCCAACCTCGACAACCAAACCACCCAAGATGTCTGGCTGAACCTCACTGTTGATCTTGAGGGTCTTGCCCTGGCCAACGAAAGAGGACTTCTGGATGGCAGCCTGCAATCTCTTCAAGATCTTGCTGTCCAAAGGCTTGGCAGAGGTGATCTTGGCCTCAACAACGCCCTGGTAGGCCTCGTACAAAGTGCCAAAGTTCTTGTAGATGCTGTCGAACTCGGCCAATCTGTTGTTCTCGGACAAAACGCCCAAGAAGTTGTGCACGGTCTTGTCCAAAGACAAGGACTTGGCGATGGTGTCGACGATGGTCTTTCTGTCGTCGAGGTCCAAGGCAGGGTTGGTCAAAAACTGGTTGACCTTCTTGTCCTGCTTGAGCAATTCGGCCACTTTGGTCAATCCCTGGTAGGAAGCGTCCACTGAAGACTGTTCAACAGAAGCAGAGTACAAGGCATTGGCGTAGGTGCCGTCAACACCGAACAATGGCACGGGGGGCTTGGTGGACTTGGCTGCTGCAGCCATGGTACGGGCGAAAACACGGGATCCCAACATTGTTTTTTAGGTTTTGGTGTTTTTGGTGTGTAATAGTACAAGGTGTATGAAAGTTTGGACTAGGATTTTTCGCACCGAGGTGGTGTGGAGGATGATTGGTCGAGCGCGGTCGTGGCGTGCTCATAAGGGGGATAGTCTGGGAGGTGGTGGAGGGAGGTATGGGGGGAAGGAAGAGAAGGAAAGCACAAAGATGGGGGAGGATTTCAAATGCTCCTCTTGATGAAAGTATCAGTGCTTTGCCTTGATAATTGTCACTCTGGATATTTTTTTGTCTGGTGGTATTTTGTGTGCTGGGTGTCCCTCTTCAGCACATTTGCAGCCATTGCGAATCGGGTTTATCTGGAATCGGCGGAGACCGACATCAATTTCGGTTGTATTTGTCTCGTTCATGATTCTGCCTATCGCTTAGTGTTTGGGGGATAAATTCTTCGAGTTTTTTCGAATTTAGTCCGCAAAATCATGAATTTGGTATGTCTTTCATCATTCTGTTGTTTATTGTCAGATTTGAGTCGCGTATGTAATTAAAAAGTATACGTCCAAAAGCAGTCTCCGGGTCAAGAGCTGCAAATTATCGGTATAAGAGGCTAGAAGTAAGTAGAGGACGTAGAGTCAAAATGGAAAATTATCTTTTCATGACATAACAACAGGGAATGAGCCTCCAGAGCTAGTGGGTCTCTATAACTTCATGTCCTCATTCGTCATAATGCCCATCCTACGAAATGATATTTCCTATCCAGAGTTCAATAAGTAGAGGAGCAATTGGCTCTGAGAAGCAAACTCAGGCTCCCAAATATTCCAAACTCTTGTGGATCATCACGAAGACCCTTGGTGGAAATGGCTGCAAATGTCAACATACCATGCAGACTCCATTGATCCACTTTCCATCACTCAATGGAAGCGGAAAGGAATTCAAAGAAAAAAAAAAAAAAAAAAAATAAAAACATCTAAATTCCGAACATTAGAAAGTTTCTAAATGCCTCACTCAGAAATCAATTCATTCCTCTGTCCCTTACATCCATCCTCTGTATACCTCCACCAACCTTCCCACACCCGTGCATCTCACCAATTTTTTCCTACTCATTTTTGCAAAATCAAAGTTCAACCCATCCAGCCATGATTACACTCTCTAGGTGGCTGTGGGCGCCCGTGTCCCGCCATTTTCTCAGGCTCCAGAGCACGGCAACACCAAAAAGACTGTCGTCGGACTTTTTCAGCAAAGAGCTCAGATCAACTACAGAGCTTGAACGCAGAGACGAAACCCACATCAGACAACGAGCCCTTTTGACCGCTCAGATCAAGATCAAGTCTTATGCTGGCCCAGGCAGACCTGGATCGTCAAATTTCAGAAAACCTATCCATGAGCACCTCTTCAAGGGCAAGCCAGTCAAAGAATTGACCGTTCCCATGAAGAGAACCGCTGGTAGAGACACGAAGGGCCACATCACAGTCAGAGGCCGTGGTGGTGGTCACAAGCGTCGTGTGAGACTTGTGGACTTCAACAGAGTGCAGCCAGGCAGACAAACGGTGGTCCGTATCGAATATGATCCAAACAGAAGTGGGCACATTGCCTTGCTCAAGCACGAGGAAACCGGTGATCTTTCATACATTTTGGCTCCTTCTGGAGTCAGAGCAGGTGACAGAGTCGAGTCACTTCGCCTGGGCTTGCCCAAGGACTTTTTGGAGGAAATGAAGCAGACCAACCATGGCGAAATCGATGAGGCTCTTTTAAACGCCAGAATCATGCAAAGAGGAAACTGTATGCCTTTGAAGATGATGCCCGTGGGAGCAGTGATGCACAACATCGGCTTGCATCCTAACAGAGGGGGCCAGTTGGTGAGAGCCGCCGGTACGTTTGCCCGTTTGCTCACTAAAGAAACCGATAAGGGCAGGGCCATTGTCAAGTTGAGCTCAGGCGAAAAGCGCTATGTCCGTTTGGAGTGCTGCGCCACTTTGGGCACGGTGTCCAACAAAGCGCATGCCTTGATCAACTGGGGTAAGGCCGGAAGAAGCAGACACAGAGGATTCCGTCCAATTGTGAGAGGTGTGGCGATGAACGCCAACGATCACCCTCACGGTGGTGGACGTGGTAAGTCGAAGTCGAACAAGCTTTCACAGTCGCCATGGGGCTTGAAGAAGTTCGTGAAGACGAGGAAGTTCAAGAATGTCAATAAGTTTAAGGTGGAGGACAGGCCTAGACGCAATGCTGTCTAATTGTACATAGATTCATAATACAAGCATCAAGATATCCAGGTGTGAGTGGCCGGTGGACTGATTGTTAATGGGTCTGCTAAGTTTGGACAAAGAAGTCTACTAGACTGGCCTTATGAGTTGGATCAAGTTAGAGTTTGGCCCGACAGACTTACACTGTGATTCGCTTTCATCCATTGACTTCAATGGTAGTTTGTCGCTGTTCGATCGTGCCGAAAGCAACCAGTGATCCTACGCTCTTTGTGTGGGTTTAGGCCTCAACCCATGGATCATTCCGTTGATTGGTGGCCTCATCAGGAAGGTAAAGGCTCAGCTTATTGTTTCACTTATAGCAGACTACTTCTCTTTCATTCAATTGGTGAATATGAGCTGAAGAGGCCGTGTGAGACCATTGTGATGACTTGCTGGTGATAAGTATCACACGACTATAGAGCAACGTAAAGCTTGGGAATTGATATCCTTACTAGAGAATCCTACACTCAGTTGACAATAGAATTCAATCAATTACGTTTTTTCATCAGGACTATGCATCGCAGAAGGGGAGACCCTTGAAACCCAACTGCCCCAGCACCCAGCACAAGAAGTACACCGTTGCAAGCCACATTTCCTGGCTTCTTCCCGTCGCCACAAAATACACAACAGTGCCCAAAACGCCCACGGTTGCAAACGCAATACACTTGTGAAATACAGTGAACGACCTCCGAACTGGCAGGTGTGTTCTTTTCCACACCGACTTCAACACGGTAGTGGCAGAACGAAGAATCAGAGGCCTCGTTGGCACCAATAGAGGCGCCAAAGATTCAAAAGATGCCTGGGGCGATCGAAGCCCGCTGTGGGTGTCGTTGATGCTGTGCACACTGGCAAAATCAGGAGTCAAAGGCTCCTCCATTCTGGGCCCAAAAGCCGAGTGAATGGGTCTGATCGACAGCAACGATGCTTGCTCGGTGCTTCCTAAAGCGCCGTAATTTGAAACTGGGATTTGTGTCGATTTCGTTGAGAAAGTGCTGCCACTGTGGACCGATCTGGTGGAGACCTGGGCCTCGAGATCTAGCTCAAGATTTTTGTCTGGCGACATCATCGAGGCGATGCACGCAAGGCGGTCGAGTTGTTCGCTGAGCGAACGGGATCCGGGCTTGAAAATCGCCATCTGGGGGAAAAGCGTGGTGTAGTGGAAATGGCTGCAAATATGTGTGTGCGCAAAATGTGTAGAGAGGGACAGGGGAAGCAGGGGAAGCGAGATAGCGAAACGAGAAAAAAGGATGGAAATTGATGAAGAAAGAAAACATTGGCTCTTCTTCATTCGAATGGATTCGTTATTTGGTTCCGCCCTAGGGCAGGGGTGTGTTACTCGTAAAGTGCACCGAAATTCTACGAAAGGAAGATCTGCGTTGATATTGGAAACGATGGGGTGGAAGCCCGCTTCGGCCGCTTTCAAAGTTTCTTGAGGTAACAGCAGAAATAGCCAAACGGAGTTGATCGGAGGTCACTCGTCGTACAGCGGGAAAGGCATAAAGTTAAGCCAATCGAGCACTTTTATGGCCAGCGCCTGACGGTTTATAGCCAGATAAACAGAGAGGCATGCTTGTCAAAGCTTAGAATGACCAAAAACAAGATTCTTCTCTACCTGTTGAACAGCTCATTCAAACAGATACACCTCCGACAACTAGCAATTCGATAGACTGTCATCGTCCGACAAAAGGTCGCCCTCTATGTACCGTATCAGCGCCTCTAGGTCTCTTGTATCTGGCTTCTCGCCACAGATCCTTATGTATTCCGGGTCAGAGTAGACGTACGGAAGGGCATTGTCGTGTTTTGCACCCACAGTGATTTGCTCCTTGAGGAAGGAGTCCACATCGGTAATCTCAAGAATTAAAATGCCCAAGCCCTTCTCAAGCGTCAAGCCTGGTAAGGTGCCGAATTTCTCCTGCAAGGCTGGAATGGTGACGAATCTGAGGTTGGCTCTTTTGATGAGCAAGATGGACTCCACGCTTTTGTACGTGAGCCGATGCCAATGCAAGTTTTCATAGTTGACCAAACTCTCTCTGTTAAAGTATGCTAAGATTTTGTGATCCTGGTCATGAAGCAAAGCCGTGAGTCCTCCATCGTCAGTGGGCTTGCAAAATTGAAGAATTCGAAGTAGAGGTGTAGCACACACATTGACATCGCCTTCACCCTTGTACAATACAAAATCTTTTTTGGCCAATGTGTTCAGGTATGCTGACTTTTCTGAAATGACGACACGGATCAGTTCTAGGAGCCATGGCGGAAGTATAGTAACTGGGTGCATCAGATATGTGTTGATACTTCAGTGCGCATACATTTGCAGACCTACTACTCCTAGTGTCCCCATATATACATTCACGCAAAATTAATCTATATGTCTATTTACATTACTTTTTGCCCTGGATCTTCATTTTCTTGTGCTGAAGTCTCTTTTCACGTTTTTGCAGTCTTTTGTCCATCATCTTCAAGCGCTCTTTCTCCATCTTCTCATCTTCCTCGTTTGGCGAGAGCGCCATGATAGCATCGTAATGTGGCTTCTGGAATCCAAAGTTTTGGTACCTCACAGCCATAGTATCATAGCCGTAACACACTTCCATGTCGTCAAACGTGAAATCGTCATCTGTCTCATGTTTCATGATGTTTTCGGAGACATTTCCGAGGTACTTGTCGATGCTCTGGCACTGTCTCTCGTACTGCTCACGGTTGCGTATAAATGTGTGTTTTTCAGAGTTTCTCGTGCTGAAGTGCGTTAGGAGAACCTTGGGACACTTCATGAGCTGAGCCATCCTCACCGCCTCGGTCGTTGTAGTGTGTTTTTTGGCTAGAGCTTCTTCAATCAAATCATCATCCAATGATGCCTCGTGTATGAGCAAGTCCGAGTTGTGGCCACATCTATAGAAGTTTGGATTGGGCCTAGTGTCGCCCGAAAAGGAGACTTTAAACGTTTCATCCTTGGATATCTGGAATGTCATGCTAACAGAGTAAGCCCAGTAGCAGTGCACAGCTCTCACAGTCTCGATTTTCTCCAACAGTAGGGCGTCATAGAGTTCTTGAATCGTCGAGTGTGGAAGCTGGCCTAGTGGCTTGCGGGGCACAGCCGTGGATAGCTGTCCACAGTCGAACAATTCCTCAAAATGGTCAATGTTCGCCTGTTGAAATTCGGGCTCCCTGCGTGGGTTGAACGTTTCATTGCTGAGGTAGACAATACGGCTCATATCTACATCAGCAAAGGAACCTTCGAGTCGCAACCATTCGTTGAGAAAATGATTGAACTGCCAAGGCAAGAGCAAATACAACTTCGAGCTCGAATCCTTGTTGGCCTTGAACCACGCATTGATGACAGAAATAAGCCCAAGGTGGTGATCCGCATGAAGATGACTCAAATAAATAAGCTTGAGTTCCTGAAGCAATTGTTGCAACTGTGCTCCACCGTCATGTCCAAAGGTCCTCATCATAGAGCCCAACGTGTTCTCACCGCCATCAAGAAGAATAGATGTGTACTTGATAGTATTCAGTTCAGGATCAAGGCGGGGAATTCTGACGAGGTTCGAAAGAACATTTCTGTGTATGGAGGGGAGAGCAGAGCCCGTTCCCAAAGTGAAGACCTGAACGTGATCTTTCACACATGAAGCCTCTGACACCGGATCTAAGGGGATTATTCTTTTGGCCAAAAGCGCCTCCAACTCAACATTGTTGTGCTCCGTTTCATTCACATGTTTGTCAAACAAGGACTGCCAAGTCTCCTCCACCGTGTTGGACTCATCAAAAACGAGACTAGATGGGGTGATGGACATTGTTTGAAGCAGTTTCATGCCTATGAGCTCGGAGTCAAGAGTTTCTTTTCTACCCTCAAGCAAGGGGAGGCAAAAGTTGTCGTTCATGAGACACTTCAATTTCAAGTTGTGGACGGTGGATTTGAGGAAAACGAGCGAGTTTTCCGTTGCTCTTGAGTGACTGATGATGTGCTTGCAATCAGGAGGAAACTTTGCCATGAACTCCACATACTCTCTCAGTGTGAAGTCAATGTCGTCTCCAAGAAAGTGGTACACAGCCCCATATTCTTCTTGACCTCGAGACTCTGACTTTGCAAACCATTCGTCTGATGCAAGGGTGTTGGAGAGAAAATGCACATTGGGGATATCGAGAATCAAGATTTTTGGGAACGTGTGAGGAGGCTCCAAGACCTGCTCTGGCTCCACGTAGGTGCCCTTCTCTGTAAGCACTCTTTCTCCTCTCGTGAGCGTTCTGAAATCCACGCCAGGCTTCACCCCCAACTCGATAGCCTTCTTCGGGTTGAATTTGCCTCTGACGGGAAGAAGTCTCGCAATATAGGAAATTGCTGCCTGGTCTTTGATGCCCAAATTGTGAACTGGGTCCGGAAGCTCCACATGGGTCTGGATTTCGGTTTCTGAGGGATCTGATTTGTACGATTCGGGATTGTCGCTGTTGACGATGCTGGTGTCTCTGGGAAACATGAGAGACGTAATTTTCTTGAGCTGCCTTTGGAACTTGGTCACTAGTTCTTCTGGAATCAGCAGCGGAGGCTGGTCGCTCTTGACCTTTACTGGGAACAAAACGACAGAGGAGTCGCCTATGACCTGGCCTTCTTGTGGTTCAGCAATATTGAGCTCAATGCCCTTTCTGAACACGAAATAGCGCCATGTAGCAACAATATAAGATAGCGTTTTGCTGCAATTCGTGTAAACGTCAAGCCCTCGACTTGTGGCATCGCTTGTAGTTAAAAAGAGACCAGGAAGGCCGCCGATTTCCGACCAGTACTGCAAGTTTCCGGTCAAGAACACAGATCTTAGCTTTCCGAGCCTCATTCCATTCTCATTGAGCGCTCTCTGAGCCCCTTCAGGGACCTTACCAAAGAGGTATTTGGATCCTTCTCTGGTCTGGAGCATCAAGAGCGGATGCTGAGTATCGCTAGTTTTGTGGCATACTGTGGTGAATGTAAACATGTCAGAGGAAGTGTTGTCAGCGTCGGGTAATCTGGCAAAGAACTGGTTGTGATGTTGGTATGAATTGTAGATCTTTGCTGGGATCTCGCTAGCTCTGATGTATTTTCTCGGTTTTGGCGGTTTGTGTCTTTTGGTGTGGACTCGTCGGAGTAGAGTGTTGAATGGGAGTTTTGAAAGATGAGCCACTCTAGAGGTGTGACTCATATAGGCCTGTCAGAATGGGGACCTTGAATTGGTGTTTTTCAAGATGCGATGGATTGAGTTCGCATTCTGCAACAAAGTATGGGGAAGACCTGGTGGGAAGGTTTAGCTCGAGGGTTTTTAAGAAAATTGCAAATATCTAAGAAAGACAAAAGTGGTTCATATTGAATCAGTTTGCTACATTTGTGTCGAATTTGGGTGGTATCACAGCTCGTCTGTGCCTCTAGCACTTTGCTATCGTGCATTTTGCACCCATTCTCATACTTGTGAGTTGATGATATATGAGAGACACAAAGCTATGATAAAGAAGGCTTCAACTGTCAATATTGTGAATTGCGTAACCATCGTGTCTCTCTCGAAATGTCGTTTGGTCCTATGACATATTTCAGAACCTGCTGAAGACTTGTAAGGAAGAATTGTAATGGCAGAAAATGTGCATTTGGAGTGCAATCGGTGAAGAAGGATCTATCTGTCTGTTAAGAGAGTCAAGCAATAATGAACTTAAAGCTCTACCTTCAACGCCTAATATTGCTACTGTGGGAGTCGGGTTGTTCCAAAGTTCATGAAGAAGGTACTAACTCTACCTCAATCCTGAGATTGGCACTGGGTTTTTATCTGGTTCATTTGTATAACAATACCTTTTAGGGTAGATATTTGGAGCGGAGAAGTCCTTGATGTTCGTGCTCAAAGACTATTAAGTTGCAATGCGCTGGGCCAATCTCTGATCCAATGTAACCATGACTAGAGAGAGACAAAGAAATGTAATAGGAGTTTCCTATCTAGCTCACTTTAGAAGTACTGTTCATTTTAATAGAAGAAGAACAGCTAACTCTAGGCTTTTGATGTCCCCGTTTGTGATGATATTGATATCGCACGCTGTTTTGCAACCAAAGAGGTAACGTTCACCCTATGAAAGCTTCAACACCCAATTGGTATACGTTCAGGGTTATTTTGGTTTGTTCATCCCGCAAATAATAATCAACACCCAGAGAAATTCGCCCGTATGTTGAAATCAAAATATTACCCGAATGGGAATTGCGGAGATGACAGACGTCGTTCCGACCCAAACAGTAATATCAAGGCCTAAAAGGGTAAGACGTCTCAATCCCTACATTTCGGGGAGATGTAAGTTAAAACCGCTGGATGTCAGATGTACGGGAGAATCTCGCTTGGAGATACCAAGCCTCGTCAACTCCGAGCTAGGTTGACTCCTTTTTGTTCTCGTTTTGTGAGAAGTGGGAATCCGTGAATTCGCAGCCATGAAGATACGACAAGCACCCAATGGTATGCTTAGTTATACAGTGTCCTGGGGAAAATAAGCTTTTTTTGCACTTTTCTACTTCCCATGCCCTTCTATGTACCCAATGAACTTGCAAAAGAGAATTTTGCTTGAGGAGTAGTTGTAGATATATCAACACTCACCCGAGGTCATGAAGATGAACGCAAACCTACTGGCATAATGAAGCAAGAAAAAAGAGAATGAGAGCTGACTTTGACATCTGGAAGTACCAAGGTTTTTGAAGCATTAAGACTGTTTCTCCACAAACTCCTAAACCTTTCAGATCGTCGTTGACGTGCTGTCAATAGTCTAAATCCCAGCCCAAGACGATAGACCCCAGGCAATTTGCAGAATACTCCCGACCAAAAAAATACAGTAAAAACGCATCTTCTTCTGCTCGTCATTTCGTACCTCCTCGTACTTTACTATTGTTGTAGAAGCCTCTTTCTCGACCGGCTACAGCTAGACTGTCTCAAAAGGCTTCATAACTTGAAGGCTCCCGATTTCCAATTAACCCCCTCCGCTTTCAACGCATCTGCTTAGCTTCTGCACAACACGCTGAAATGCCTGCAAGACTAAAAAACGATCTGGTTTGGTTTTTTCAAAGCACCGTAAAACGCACAGTGCCTAATCGGTCCAAATGTAAACTGGAATACGGGGATCGGAACGAGCAAAGTGCATACATGTGCATGCAGTGACAGTGACAGAGAGCCACTCAGATTTGCCCAGCGTATACTCGAAGCGGAATATTGTGAGATACAATAAAAAAAGATAGTTCTAGAGAATTGACTCAAAAGATTCGAACTCTGAGTTCACTTTCTAAAATCTTCAAATCCAGGGAGCTGGCGCCTCGTCTGGGACCTTTCCGCGCCTGTTTCCCCAGATTCTCATTCTCCCGCCTGACCCCCAAGATGGGTAAGTCAAAGCCTCAGCCTGAATCGCTTAGGTGCCGAAACGCCCGGGCCACTGATACGAAAAACATCCTCAAAATAAACAAAACTTGCACGAATTAGGCTGCTCCTACGATCCGAGCCCGAACCCCAATTCGTCACTGGGTCAGATCGGGCCCGATAGCAGCGGTGCAGTGCGTCCCCAGAGTCTGTCAAGCCGCCGAGTCCAAGCCCAGTTGAGTTGAATTTGAGAACTATGCAAAAAAAAAAAAGAGAGACAAAGAATTCCCAAAGCATCCAGAGAGACAATCATCTCCCATCAGCTCAATTCCACCACTGAGCCCATTGTTGAGTGACATTTCCCGCATCTTCCCGCTTCCCGCTTCCTCTCGCTTTCGCCTTTTGCTGCAACCCGCCCCTCCTGGGTATGCCCCTATGAGGAAATGCCACCACCCCACCGAAGCTTATAAACCCCGGCGCCCCGACACAAAAATACCGATTTCCAGATTATTTTCACGTTCACGGGCTGCTCCGTTACTTTCCTTTCTTTTTCCAAAATCCATAACTGCTTTTCATGCTCTGCCTGGCGACCCTTCCCTGGGCCTTTTTCGCAGCTGCGGTGGTGGCCCTCTCGCCCTCTGGCGGGTACGCTCCCGGTGCGATCGAGTGCCCCAGTGGCTCCCTCCTACGGGAAGGCAGCCTGATTTCGTCGCGCGAGTCTGCCTGGGTGCAAAAAAGAGAAGAGTACGCCAAAACCTCGCTCGAGGAGTTTCTTTCGGCGAATCTCGAGGAGACCGACATTTCGAACGTTTCGGTCCGCCTCGCCACGGCGTTTTCCGGCGGCGGCTACCGTGCCATGTTCGTCGGCGCTGGCGAGTTGGCTGCGATTGATTCTCGCTCCGAGGGTGCCCTGGACCTGCCTGTGCTGGGCCTTCTCCAGGCGAGCACCTACGTCGCAGGCCTTTCTGGCGGCGCCTGGCTCGTGGGCTCTGTAGCGATCCAGGACTGGCCCACGGTCGACTCTTTGCTCGACCCGGGGGCGAATTCGACTTTGTGGAACATGGCCACGGGAAACTCCTTGGTCGACTATCTGAACATTTTTGGTCTTGTTTGGGCGGTTTTGATCAACTCGTACTCGAAGCTCATTACGCACGTAAGATGGTGGAACACTCCCTCGGGCGAGGGCATAAAGTCGAATCTCGCGGACAAGGAGGACGCGGGCTTCCCCACCACCATCACCGATGTCTGGGGACGAGACTTGGCCCATCAGCTTTTTCCCAGCTTGGAAAACTACTTCGAGCCGCTCGTGTGGCTGGACATCGCCAAAATGCCGGCTTTCCTAAACCACACCATGCCGTTTCCCTTGGTGACGGCGTTGGCGAGGCGGCCCGACTCGTTGGTGTACGACTTGAACTCGCCCATTGTGGAGTTCAACCCCTACGAGACGGGCTCCTTCGACTCCTCTATCAACTCGTTCTTCTTGACGAAGTACCTCGGCACGAACCCCAACTCGACGAGCTCTTCAAATTCAAGCTCCACTTCGACCTACTCAAACTCAAGCTCAAGCTGCATTGCTGGCTATGATAACGCTGCCTTCGTCGTGGGCACATCCTCCTCGCTCTTCAATCAGTTCCTCGACACCCTCGTGTGTCCCGATTGCGACTCTCTCCCCAGCATCGCCAAGTGGCTCGTGAAGCGTCTTCTCAAGCGGATGCTGAGCCAGAAAGAGGACATCGCCATCATCAAGCCAAACCCGTTCTACGGCTCTGAGTACGCTGCCTCAGACAACATTTCCACGAGTGAACTGCTCTATCTCATGGACGGCGGAATTGCTGGCGAGTACATTCCCCTCTCCACGCTCATGACCACCCACCGTGAGTTGGACGTGGTTTTGGCTTTCGACAACAACCCAGCAGACTGGCCAGACGGACTGTCGCTTATCAACGCCTACCGCCGTGCAGACCTCTACGAGGGCAAGGATACCGTGTGTCCGTATGTTCCTGGCGAGGACACTTTCTACGCCTTCAACTTGACTGCCAAACCAGTCTTTTTTGGCTGCGACGCCTCGAACCAGACTGACAGAATGAAGGACGGCGTGGTGCCTCCTCTCGTGATCTACTTGGCCAACCGCCCCTTCGAGTACTACTCGAACCAGCTGACCTTGAAGTTGACCTACACTGACTCCGAGAAGAAGGCTACCGTCCAGAACGGCTTCGACATTGCATCCCAAATGAACGGAACCGTCGACTCCAACTGGGGCACATGTGTGGCTTGTGCGCTCATCAGAAGAGACCAGGAGAGAAACAACGTGACCCAGAGTGACGAGTGCAAGGCTTGTTTTGAACAGTACTGCTGGGACGGATCTGTCTATGAAGGCGAACTGCCATACTACCCTCCCGTCAACTTTACCCTCACGGGTCTCACGAACGACAGCATGTCGCTTTGGGGCAACAACTCGATAGTGGTGTCGTCATCCTCCTCCGGCAGCTTCTCTATCTGGAGCTTGCTCTGGACCGGAATCAAGTCGCTTT
This sequence comes from Candidozyma ruelliae, assembly GCA_030582895.1. Classification (NCBI taxonomy): domain Eukaryota; kingdom Fungi; phylum Ascomycota; class Pichiomycetes; order Serinales; family Metschnikowiaceae; genus Candidozyma; species Candidozyma ruelliae. Next base: position 21,068 of record JAJMHE010000019.1, on the reverse strand, counting down.
TCTCGTGGTTGTAGATGTGATGGAAATGGCTGCAAAACGGTGCATGTCTGGTGCAGGTCGCTAGATAAACAGGTTTGAATTACAGCACAAATTCAGGGACATCAACCAGTTTCCCTGATTTGAGAGGGACAGGGGAAGCAAAAAGAATGATCCTTGCTCGTTTTTTTTTTTTTTTTCTTTGACGAAAGAATACCCTGAGAAGTCTACTTGACGAACGATACCCCAATTGACACGATTAAACAAATTAGACAATACATATACCAAAAATGAAGATGACAACCTGAAATAATATTACTGATTGTAAGGAGATCAAACAAATTTACTGTCAGTGTAGCTTAAATCCCTATATTTTGGGAGCCAAGGAATCGTGTGCTTTCGATGCCACACATGACCCAGCTCGGTGAGATATTATCCGAGGAACTGTGGAGCCGAGGTGAAATTAAATCTAGGCTCTTCGATCCAGGGCCTTTTCTGGACGTGCTTCGTATTTTGTTTTGCGTGTTATTCTACCACTCTTCTATGAGAAACGCGTTGATCAACTGCTTCGGTTTTGTGGTCTGCGAAAATTCTACAAGGTTGCAGATCAGTCATATCAACATACCTTGCATTTAAGTTTTACCCAATCTGATGGAGATATTCTACACAAATTTAGCTTTTTGTCTTTCAGTAATCTAGATTTCACACTTTAAGAAAGGTCAAAGCTTCCACAATTGTGCAACACTTTGTAAGCCTTTGAGATGTAATGCGGAGTTTAATGGGGATCTCTAATACTTACTCACTTTCAGTGGCTTTGCGTGTTTGTGTCTCAGGACACCAAGGAAGTTAAGGGGCATGCTAGATTTAAAGCTTGTGATGTATTTGTCAATAAACGGTGACACGGTGACCTTTCGTGTTTGCGCCTCAAGCAAACTGGTGAGTAATTTGTATTGTAGAGTAGTAACAACTATCAAACAAGCTCCTCTATCAATTAGGTCCATGGCAGTCATTGAAATAGCAATTTCACGTCGAAAGTCCGACTGTCAGACGTCCATTTTCCTCACTGATCTCCGCAACTCAATTAAACAAAATGTCGAGTCTCTTTTGCTGACTTGCTCGTCTACTATGTGCGTATTTCTGGACAAGAGTCGTTGGCGGCTGGCAATTGTCTCGCACATTAGTCTGGCAGCCAGTCCCTCGGTTATGTAGCTTTGCATGTCTACTACTCTGGACCAAAACAACACGATCAAGTTCATTCCGTGAGTAGCGGATTTCCAGAGCCAAATTCAGTAGATTTTCCTTTAGGCTCAGCGGCAAGAGCGTAAACGCGCTTCAGGAACCAACTGAATGTCCACTTTGTCCCACTACGCCCCACATTTTGGCGTGTTCTCGCTTAGAGCACGGTGCATTGAAGACGCATGCACGCTGCGGGTCTCTGTCAACACCACGCGAGGCTAATCCGTGTCTCATATAAATTTCGATTCGTTTTCCAGCATTTTTAAAGTCTTGATTATTATTCATGCTTTGGCTTGTTTTCCTTGCAGTTGCTTTAGCCAATTCTCCTTCTGGTGGCTACGCTCCAGGTCCAGTGGAGTGTCCTAATGAACCGCTTCTTCGCCTGGGAAACTCGCTTTCTTCCCGCGAAATTGACTGGGTGCAAAAACGAGAGGAGGTGACATCAGAGGCTCTTCACGAGTTTCTCGAGGCTCATCTCAAAGAAACAGACTTCTCCAATGTCACTTCTCGTCTTGCAACCACAATCGGTGGAGGAGGCTTCAGAGCCATGCTAGTTGGTGCTGGGAACTTAGCAGCTATTGACTCTCGTTCTGCTGGTGCTGCTGATCTGCCTGTTCTGGGACTTCTACAGCTGAGCACTTATCTAGCTGGCGTCTCTGGCTCTGCCTGGCTTGTGGGGCTGGTAGCGCTTCAAGACTATGCCACAATCGACTCCCTACTCGATCCAGGTCCAAACAGCAACATGTGGAATCTCGAATCTGATAACTCGCTCATTGACTTCCTGAACATCTTCTCCTTGGCCTGGGCGTTCTTGATCAACAGCTACCTGACCTTGATCACCAACGTGCGTTGGTGGAATACGCCAGCCGGAGAAGGCATTCTGAGCCAGATCGCTGCCAAAGAAAAGGCTGGATTCCCCACAACTGTGACAGACGTCTGGGGACGTGACTTGGCCCATCTGCTCTACCCAAGCGAGGACAATTACTTCTCGCTGGCAGTCTGGCTGGACATAGCGACCATGCCTAGCTTCCAGAACCACTTGATGCCATTTCCGTTTGTTACATCGTTGGCGAGACGGCCTGACTCGCTCACGTTTGACTTGGACTCTCCAGTGGTAGAGTTCAATCCTTTTGAGACGGGCTCATTTGATACATCGATCAATTCCTTCTTTTTGACAAAGTACCTGGGAAGCGATCCTAGTGCCAGTCTGAAGGCGACGTCTCAGTTGGCTATTTCGAACTCGTCCACCAACGACGCAAAGTCCTGGAACTCGACCACGAGATTGGGCTCTTCTTCCTCCACTTCAAACAACTCTTCGAACTTAGGCTTGAACTTCTCAAATTCGTCGAAATTGGCTGCTTCTTCCTCCGGCAAATGCATCGCCGGCTACGACAACGCCGCTTACGTCATTGGCGTTTCGTCCTCTCTCTTCAACGAGTTCCTCAACTACCTCGTGTGTCCAAACTGCAACGCCCTCCCCGGCCTTCTCAAGTGGTTTGCCAGACGCATGCTTTTGCGTATGCTGAGCCAGAAGGAAGATATCGCCATTGTCAAACCAAACCCATTCTATGGCTCTCCTTATGCTGCTTCGGACAACATCTCGACCAGTGAGCTGCTTTACCTCATGGATGGAGGCCTCGGCGGTGAGGTTCTTCCCCTATCGACGCTCATGAACGTTCACCGTAAGGTGGACACTATTTTGGCCTTTGACCAATTTCCTGCTTGGCCTGATGGACTGACCCTCGTGGACGCTTACCGTCGTTCGGATTTGTATGAGGGAAAGGACATGGTGTGTCCGTATGTTCCTGGAGAAGACACCTTTGCTGCTTTCAATTTGACTGCCAAACCCGTATTCTTTGGTTGTGACGCTTCGAACCAAACTGACAGAATGAAGAATGGCGTTGTTCCGCCCCTTGTGATCTACATGGCCAATCGTCCATTTGAATACTACTCCAACCAGCTGACGTACCAATTGACATACTCAGACTCAGAGAAGAAGGCTACCGTCCAGAATGGGTTTGATGTTGCGTCACAAATGAACGGAACCGTGGACGCTAATTGGGGTACCTGCGTGGCATGTGCACTTATCAGAAGGGACCAGGAAAGGAAAAACGAACCGCAAAGTGATGAATGCAAAAGGTGCTTCGAGAGGTATTGCTGGGACGGTTCGGTGTACGAAGGCCCAGAGCCTTACTACCCTCCAGTTAACTATACCCTCACCGGGCTCACTAATGATAGCATGTCGCTTTGGGGAGACCATCGGATTGTGGTGACAGACTCTTCCTCAGACAGCTTCTCGATTTTGGGTTGGCTCTGGGATATAATTAAGCTGTGGTTCTAGGCAGGTAGTAGATGGTGTTATAAAAAGTTGCATGACCTAATGTAGGGGTGCACTTGTTTGTCTTTAGTATATATGCTCAACACAGAATAATATATTTGGACGGCACAGCTCTTAATTACGATTGAAAGAGAAGCATGTATTCTTTTGGTAGCTTTTACTTTAATCTGAGTTAAAAGGGGCCAATTTTGTAACGAGACACAGGTAAGTGGTGATGTGGGTGTGTGAACGGGTCTTTTTATTTTGAAAAGCAGGAGACCAATTCAGCTCCTGCTGCCATCCTTGGCTGCACTGAGCCGTTTGTCTTCCAGCCTGCTATAACTCCACGATTGTAGGTTTTGCGCTCCTAACAAGTAAGAATCGAGGACAGCTTATAGCGTGTGTTGGGGGGATTCACTTGGTGACCATTTTGAAAGAAAAAATAGACAATTTGAACCAGATGAATACCAATCAGAAAAATCTGTTGACTCTAGTCATTCAAGCTATCGAATCTCCCTGAGGTGTCGATCTCGGCTAATTGTGAGGGGAGCAACAATCAAGGTCGAAACTCATATTCACTTTCGCCTCGCTTAAATTGGCAGACCATCAATACTTACAAAATAGTTCCAGTTCATCAGCTGCTCAAAATATCTTGTTATCATCCCCTTATCGGAATGCTTCCCGTAACCGAGTCACCAGCCTCACCAGGGTCCCGCACTGATACTTGTGTAATCTTAGCCACATTTCAGATTGATTGAGTTTTGTCGAAATTATTACTACTTTTTGGAGACTTGCTGAGTGATACAGCTCGTGGCTAGATTTTCTTCGTATGCAAAAAATCACATTTGACACACCATCCTCCTTCCTGGCCTCGTCGTAATTAGCCTCAACCGGTTTCGCAGCCAGCTATTGTGGTCCCAGCCCAAGCCACCAATCACAATACCCCTGATTCCAAAAAAAGCCCCAACCAAAATCACACTCCTTGATCTGAAAAGCCCATCTAAGAGTTTTTAAGATTTCTCCTCAAATAGCACTACTTTCCCTCCCACCGGCCCGTGCCTTTTCACAGGCTCGCAGAACCCCAGATTTCGTATGCCAGCCTCTTTTCGCACCCAAATAGCACTATCTTCTTTATCAAAACCACACCCAAATGGCTGAAACCGCTCTGCTAGGACACGCAGAGATCATCCAGTCCGTTTTGGCACAAAACCCACACCTCCGGCCGAAAGGAACTATCGATGTTTACGACTCCAAGGCCTCTATACGAAACAGGGCGCTTTCGGTCCTACGGCTCTTGCCAGTGCTAGGATATGTGGTACCCAAGGTGGACGAGAAGAGGGAGCAGATCGAGAAGCTCAAACTGCTCCAGAACACGGCTGTCACGTACAAACAGTGGTACGCTGTCTCTGCCCAGTTGGACGAGCTTTTGGGCAACACGGTGTGGAAGTTGGATCCCCAACTGCCGTGGTACGACCATGACACGGTTTTCCGGAACATCCAGGAGCTCAGGAACGCCCGTTTGGCCAAGGATTCGAATCTCTTGCTTTATCTTATTCGAACTAAATGGACCCGAAACGTGGGCAACATGGGCGATGTCAATCTCTACAGACACACCCATGTGGGTACCAAGAAGCTCATAGAGGAGTTTATTGACGAGTGCAAGCAGTCGTTGGAATATCTCATTGAGGACCCAGAGGTCAAGCTTGACGACCGCTACCTACTAGGCATGCTCATACAAACACGCAAGAACATCGGCAGAACGGCTCTTTTGCTTTCTGGTGGGTCTACCTTCGGGGTTTCGCATATTGGCGTTCTTGTGGCTCTTCTCGAGACGAACTTGATGCCCCGAATTATTTCTGGCTCCTCCTCGGGGTCGATTTTCGCCAGTATGTTGTGCTGCAACACCAGCGAGGAGTTGTCTGTATTGCTTGAGCATATCACCGACCAGAGGCTCAACATCTTTGGCCTGTCGGACCCAAACGAAAGCAGGTTCAAAAGATTCCTCGAGAGAGTCAGCCACATGCTCAAGTTTGGCACTTTCTTTGATATCAAGGGCTTGCAGGAGACCATGCGTGAGTTTGTGGGTGATTTGACCTTCAGAGAAGCTTACAACAGAACAGGAAAAATCCTCAACATCACCGTCTCCCCTGCGTCCATGCACGAGCAGACCAGACTTTTAAACTACTTATCGGCTCCAAACTGCCTAATCTGGTCTGCTGTCAGCGCCTCGTGCTCTCTTCCAGGCATATTTCCCTCCTCTACTATTTATGAAAAGAACCCGAGAACTGGTGTTATTCGGGAATGGAACAACGACGTCTCACTGAAGTACGTCGACGGTTCCGTTGACGGCGATCTCCCCATTTTGCGCTTGTCAGAGATGTTCAATGTTGACCATATAATAGCAGTTCAGATCAATCCCCACGTCTCACCGATCCTTCGTTTTTCTGTGGGATCGTACTCTGGCGCTTTCGAGAGTGAGTTGAGCGAGTCAGTGAAGAATGTGTTGAACAACTGCTACGACTTTGTCACTTGCGAGATCATTCATTACTTGCAGATCATCCACGAGATGGACATATCGAAAAACCTCGTGATGAAGATAATTTCGTTGCTTTCTCAACAGTACTCCGGCGATATCACCATATTGCCAGAATTGCACGTCCTGGACTTTTTGAAGGTTTTCGAAAACCCGCTGCCGAAGTTTCTTCTCGACTTCCTTCTCAGAGGCGCTCGAGCCGCCTGGCCCAAGATCAGTCTCATCAACAACCACTGTGGTGTGGAGTTTGCCTTGGACAAAGCCATCACAAAACTTCGGGGCCGGGTCATTGCTTCCTCCAACAACCGTCTCACCTACCATAGCACGGCCATGAATGGAACTACCTCCGATATGTTGAAGAACGGAGAGATGAACTCCTACTTGATTAACTACCCTGTCTTCAACCAGCCCCAGAACGAGAAGAGACTCCCTCAAATACCACAGATCAAGAGACATAATACCACGACCAATGCCAGTATCATTTCTGGACGGGACCGTTTGCCCAAGCCGAAGAAGAGGGAAAAGCTCACATCTATGTTCTCTGGCAGCAAGGCCAAGGGCATCTTGAAAGGAAAGTCGACGACTTCTCTACTGTCAATGAATAAGAACATTGGAAACGGTGATGTTTCTACGGCTACAGCTGAGCTCGAGGCGTATGGTTATGATATTCATACTCCAGAGGAGGGCAGGACTCTCCGCAAGGCTCTCAGCTCTGGAGATTTCCATGTGCATGTTAATTCTGCGATGCAGAGTCCAGTCAAAACCCGTACAAGCCCTAAGGAAGAAAGGGTTGTTCGCTATTCTGACATAAGTGACAAATCGTCCATATACTCCGCTCCTGTGCGGAAGACAGACAGACCAAAGGGTCTAGAGGTGAAGGAGAGAGCGAACCTTCCTCGGTCTTCAGGGTACACAGGCAGTGGAAATCTCTCAAGGTTCAACAAAATGGCAAGCTCGCCTTTCACACACACTCCCATGGCCAACAACTCTTCATACGGTCAGCAAGGTTACGACGATGAGGTTTTGGAGTCGATGAAGACTCTCAATGCCCCCGACTTGCGTCGTTCGTTGTCAAGAACGAGAATGTCCACTAATAAGCCTCACCATATCCGCTCGCTCCTGGGTCCAGCAGGAAACCAAGCGTACATCAAGAGAAGCTTAGAGCTGGAGACGCCAATGCCCCTCAAGAGTGCTCCAGTGTTCGATGGAGAGGTCAGCGATCCCGAATCGAGCGGTGTTTCCAAGGACGTTAGTGTGCAAGTGTCTGAGAATGAAGCTGACGATCATCAAGCGAATGGAAACGGGGATGCTGCTGTTACCGGGCACGATGAGGACTCCGAGGGTGAGTTCTACCCGTGTGAATGAAAGCATGCTAATGGGCTCCCGCAAGGGAGAATAATATAGGGAGAAGCATTCCGCCTAGCGTCAAGGCCAACTCTGTATGAGTGAAGGAATGTGCAACAGGTTTTTGGTTCAGTTCAAAATCAGTAGTACTCTTCTTTCTCTCCAACACCTCCATCATGACGTGAATGACAGAGTACAAGAATGTGCCAGCACTGAACAAGAGTAGAATTCCCAAAACGAGATCGTTATCGAGTCTGAAAATCGATATTACGCCGTAAGTGAGCACTGAAGACAACGGCGTGGACAAGGCGAACAACAACAAGTGGAAGTTGACCACGGAGTGTGCAAAGCCCTCTGTGTGTAGCACAACTGCCAAACTAAACGCCGTCGGTAGTTTGTGAATGATGATCATGAAGAAGAGGAACATGTGGAATGAGTTCTCTTGATGGAAGAACGACAGGCCAAGGGCGATTCCGTCCACCCACGAGTGGAGCATGAGTCCAATTGTCAATGTAGAATATAGTGTGCTTTCAAAACGAGCTCTCCAGGAACATTCGTCGGTGTAACTCGACGGGCTAGCGTCTTTGACAACCGTGTACTGGTCGACCATGAACATAAGCATGAAACCGACCAAAAGGGAGATTCCAGCAATTGTGGAGGTTGAGATCGTGTAATGTTCTCCACTGCGTCCTTCAAAAAGCGTTTCGGCGCCCTCGGGAATCACAAGCACCAAAACGGTTCCCACTAAGATTCCCATACTGGACACGATGACGGAGTCTAGTTGGTGGAGCGGTAGGCCGAGCTTCCAGGGAAAGTAGCCTGCGGCAAAGGAGGTGAGTGCCATGAATATGGCCAATAGTAAAAGCGCTACTATATCTGGCATTGGAGTGGGTTTCGTGGAATGGTCGGAGGGTTGAAAAAGTAGTAGTAGCCGGTGCGAATGTAGGTGATTTTCTGGGGTAACCCTTGGAGAATTCTGGGAAAATGAGTGGAGGGGGGTGGTAATTGCAAGATGTAATCTCGAAAAGTAGCTGTAAGAAACGCTTTTTAAAGAATCTCCCGAGGATTTTTTGCCAACTCGATTTTTGAATTTGGTCTTATGTAAGTCTGAAACGGTGTCCAAAGTGCATGGTACCGTAGTGGTTGCCAAGGCGATCTTCAAGTCCCATTGTGTAGGTAAAGAAGAATAATCCTATGGTGTTTAAAGGTATTATGAGTGAAACTCGTGTCCAAAATGGAATTTTCTCGCTTCTTACCTTATCACACCTCGAGTGTGGAATTTGTGATCTCGGAGTTATATGGCGAGAAGCCGGCAGCTGAAGCGATCCTCATCTGAACGGTTTGGCCAATTTAGTTATACCACAACGAATTTAATTAGCTCGAGATTCAAGGCCACCAGAATTGCCTTATAAACATTGTCTAACCCTAAGACTGATTTCTCTCGAGGGAATTGAGATTATTGTAGGGTCTCATATTCCCTGAAGGCAGCTCTTGATATTCCTGCGAAACTTCAAAATGGCTGCAAAATCTCAACACCCACTCTGAAAGCCATGCAAACACCCAGCTTACCTCAGGATTTGCAAATTCTGAAATATCCCAGTCTTCTCCCAAAATCAACTCTTTTACTTTCTGTCTCCGATTTCCCCTTCTCCTCTCGTTCAGGCTACACGTCTTCGAGGACATTACTTCCTACGCGATCGCGGTTTGCACCTATCTATATCGTTATCTATCCACCATCTAAGCACATGGATCTGATTGAAAATGTCCTCAGCAACAAAATTGAGGCTGCTGTGCTGAGATTCAGAGCGAAGGACTACTCTGGATGCCTAACTTCCTACAATGACATCGTGAGAGAACTCACAGCGAAGACTCCAGGCGAAGTCGTCAAGGCAAGACTCTACTACAACTTGACCTCCAGACCGCTTCTCGGCTTACTATGCCACCCGAAACTACTACTGGTGCTTGACCATCGCGCTGCAACATACGAAAAGTTGGACAATTTGCCGAGAGCGTTGAAAGATGCCCAGAAGGCCATGACTCTAGACCCTTTGGACCCGAAGGGCTACTTGAGAGCGGCTAAGGTGCTTCTCAAACAGGAGAAGGAGACGGAGGCGTACAAAACACTCCAGAAAGGTCTTTATACGATCGAAAAGGCCGCTGAAAAACACGACTTGCCGGTGTCCCAATCGCTACTAGCCTCTCTCAGAGCAAAGTACAAGGATCTCAACAGAAAACTCAAGCTAAAGCGCCTCAGCAGCCAGACGGATCTGCCTGAACCAGAACAAAGCATAAAGAAGGCAAAAAGCTTCTCAGCCTCCGGTCTCCAGAGAAGACTCGACGAAATGCTACCTCTCCATCGTTCAGACTCTGCTCCCGAGATCAACCGAGCTGAAGCTCGAAAACTGCACAGCTCCAGGCTAGACCCCTTTCACCGCCTCCCTGCAAACGTCATTGAGCAAATCTTCTCATACTTGCCTGTCAGAACGCTCCTTCGCTGCCATTTAGTGTCAAGCGATTGGTATGCATTGCTCACTTCCATGCCCTCTTTGTATACGGACATCTTTTCCCTCAGACATCGTGTCACCGCGCCAGAGTACTTTGGCGGTCTCAAGCTCATGAAAAAGGTAGCACAGTACTCCCATCATAAGTCGGTCCAGTCAGTCAGGCTCTGGTCAACCCTCAATAGTGTCCATCTCGCGAGGATTTTGGAAAGCATATTGTCGGACGATGTTCTTCATTTGAAGAGATTGGAATTGGTCAATGGCGAGTTCAGCTTCCAGTTGCTCCTAAACAAGTTGGAGAAGTGTACTTGGAAGCTTTCGAACCTCTCCCACCTAGAGAATTTGAGAATGGTCATCTGCCGCTCACTTATCTACCCAAAATTGTTACTACATCTTTATCCGAAACTCGAGGAACTTGACATAGTCGTTGCAAACGAATTGAACGACTCCTCCTACGACTCGTTGACCCCAACATCGTCAGACACGTTCCAACAACATTTGAAAGCCCTGAAAGATCTCGAAGTTCATGAGACGCTTTTGTCACTCTCCTATATCAGCCACTCGAAGTACATCAATCGAAGGCTGGTATCCCAACCTCTGATATTGTCCATGAGGTTCCCAGCATTGACAGCATTGAACTTGGCAGCATTCAACTTCAAGAATATCACCCAAGACTTCGGCATATTCCTTTCTAGTTGCGACCATCTCGAGAGCTTGTATTTGGAAGGCAGCGTTGATCTTCCAATACGAACCTTTCTTCGACTCCTACAGCAATACGAGCCAAAATTTAGTCTCAAAAGACTTACCATACGGGAGGAGAATGAAATCACGCATTCAAGCTTGCATGATGTGGATATTGATTCCCTTCCCTGCCTAGCTAACTTACAGCATTTAGACATTTACGGATCCTCGTTGTCCTCACGGGGGCTTCTCAAGTTGCTTTCCATTGCGAACCTGGGTTCCCAACTCTCTTCACTCAACATTGGCAAATCGAGATACGTCTTCTTTCGCAGAGACCAATTCATTTCGGGGCAAGACGTTCTAGAGTTCTCGCATGTCTTTCGAATCGCACCATTTCTTCACACCTTGTACTTGAACGAAATGGATCTTGACAATTTGTCGATGAGACTTTTACATCAGGATCTCGCAAGCATCTGCGGGTATGGGAACATCAAGTTGAAAAAACTCGACATCTCGTTTTGCCACAAAATCAATGGCATTGGCATAATGAATTTGCTCAACTTCTCGAGTTCGCAGCCAAATAACCTGAAGACGCTAATGCTTGACGAACTAATGCTAGATGGTCTTGACATACACAAGGGCACCATTCATCTTCTTACCACAAAAGAAATTGTCAAAAGAATATCCAACGACTCCCTGAAAACTAGTTGGAAGCAAAAGGGCGTGAACACGCTCGAGCCATGGTGAACCCTGCCCTTATGTGCACTGCACGACCGAAAAACACACCCCGATGAGGCTCATCTCAGAATGGCATTCACAGCATAGTTAAGGCAGATGGCTCCGAAGACTCGTAGTGCTACTAAGGCCCAGCCGAAAAGGATCAAATTCACTGATGATGACGAAATTCTCGACTTGACCACGCCCGAGCCAAAGCCTCAATCAGACGTTGAAGATGTCCCAAGCGAAGAGTCCGAGAGCGATTCCGACTCTGACGAAGCTCCTGAGGAGGAGTCCATTTCGGCTCTGAAAGCCAAGACACTCAAACAACAGAAAGAGCAGGAGAAGCTTGCTCAGGAATTGAAGAAGCAGGAGAAGCAGAAGAGGAAGGAACAGGACCTCATCTACCAACAGCAGCAACAAGAAAAGAAGAAGAGACTCGAGGAGATCATGAACTCGTCAAAATTACCAGACCTACTTCCGGACGAGTTGCTCGAGAGCATTGGACAACCAAACGGGGATCAGGCCCAGCCTAAGGGTAAGCACATGAGATCCGAGGAGCTCGAGGAAGAATACGCTGAAATGAAGAAGAAAGCGAAGTTAGAAAAGTTGAAGCAGCTCAAGCAGCAGCGAACTCAAGCAGTCAAGAAAGGACCCGTTCACGTCCAAGTCCAGACTTTCGGAGAGAAGAAAAAGAGCGTGCCCAGAGCCGACCCTAAGGTGCTTGAAAGCAAAAACAGCTGGCTCAACAGAGACTCTTTGAGAAGGAAATGAGTTGGCCCAGGCTGTGTCGAGCTGAGCTCGAGGCTTACAGTAGCCGCAATAGCATAGAAACCTTGTATATTACCTGAAGCATAGCTTCGAATCCAAATTGCATGATGATGAGAAAGTGTAGACAATTTGAGGTCTTAGTGACCGGTGTTAAGCCCTAGTCTTTCATTTCTTCCAAGAACAGAGGGCTCCTTGAATGTTATGTGGGGGTGTGACTTGTCTTGCTCTTGCCTTTGCTCTATTTGGGTCTCGTTTCGACTCTTCTGCAATGCCACAGAGTCATCAAAATCTAGAACATCCTCGGGAGTGAGCTTTATGGTTGTAGCTGGACGGCGCAACATGTGTAGTGGCTGGTGTTGATTGAGGTAGTAGTTTGAAAGATAGGTTGATGTCGCGATTTGGTGATAGTGGCTGCAACTGATTGAGTGTGAAGTCGAGAAAAGAGGAAATGCACGGTACTTTCAACTTTTTTTATTTTACATTTTCGTCATTGAAACCAAAAGAAAATGATCCTGATAACCGCTTTATTAAACCACGCTATCCCCCGGTTCTTGTTATGAATACGCTCACTAAGTGTCCTCCATCGGGAAGTTAGGTTTCTTACTTTGCTCAAATAGGTGGACAATTTTAAATTATAAGCAAAGCCGTCTTTGCAATTTCGAATAATGAAAAGGGACAACAGACCCCTCCTCAAAAAAAAATTTAGGTAACAGTGAACATGCTATCTCTCCCACTCAATGAGTCGATCGATTTTGCTTCTTTCACATACCAACTTCCAATATTAAGCAGTGATTCTTGCAACTTACAAGACTGAAACCAGGATTCTTACCAAGTCCACCGGTCGTTTTCCTCGTCTGAATCATACTAGCCTGAGCCTGATATAAGTTCCCTACTCTGAACTATAGTACAATCCTGTGTTAACTAAAAACAGCGAAATTAATTGTAACGAGAAGAAGGCCAAGCGGGCGGGGTATCATAATTTTACGGGATCACATCCACGTGAGGGTGAAGTCCTGGTAGAAGGCACCCTGTTCGGTGTAGTCCTCCAAGTCAGTAACCTCAACGGTGTTGTTGAAGAAGTCGAAGCTCACCGTCTGGTTGTTGAACAACACACGGCTGGGCTCCTGCTCCACACCCAACACAATAACAGAAGCCAAAGGCTGCTCGATCTCGTAGTCGCCAATGGCAGACGAAGTGAGAGTGTTGTCGCTGGCAATGAATTGCACGGTGGTGGAGTTCTCGACGTTGATCGAAACACCATCGTCAGAGTACAAAGTTCCCGAGGCAGAGCCCTCGGAGTCCAAGGGCACAAGAAGTGTCCACGAGTTGTTTCTGGACTCGGCAGTGGTGTAGCCTGGGTCCTGCAATGGGATAATGTGTCCACCACGGATGTGGAGAGGAATGTGGCCAAGAGGAGCCTCCAAGGTCTCGTTCTTGCCGTCGGTGAAGTTGGCCTGCTCGTAGGTGTACCAGTTGGGAAGACACCGCTCACGGAAGACACATTAGGCTCCAAGACGGGGGTCACAAGAAGAGCATCGCCAACAAAGAATTGTCTGTCAGCGTCCGAAAGCGAAGGGTCGTCTGGGAACTCCCAGGAAAGCGCTCTCAACACTGGCACTCCGGTCTCGGAGGCCTCCTTCAACAAGGTGTAATAGTAAGGAAGCAACGAGTAACGGATGTCCATGGTGATCTTCGAGTGCTTGAGCACATCGTCCCAAACATATGGCTCCTGGTCAATGGCGCCCAAAACGTTGTGGTTACGGTAGAAGGGGAAGAAAGCACCCAACTGCATCCATCTCGAGCACAACTCGAGGTCCGAGTTGCCGTTGAAGCCGCAAACGTCCACACCAAAGAAAGGCACACCCGAAAGACCCAAAGTAAGCGCCTGTGGAATCGAGTAGTGGGCGTAGGTGTAGTTGGACCAGTTGTCACCGCCCCAGTGGCCGGCGTAGGCACCAGAACCAGAAAAGGTCGATCTGGAAATAATGAATGGTCTCTTCTTGGGCTGGATGGCCTTAAGGGCGTGGTAGGTGGCGTTGGTTTGGAGGTAGCCGTACAAATTGTGGATGTCGTACTCCAAAGTGCCGTCAGCGTGGGTAGCGTTGGGGGAAATGGCGTGGGCAGCCAAATCGTGGCTAGGCTGGTAGTTGTTGAGCACGTATGGTGGGTAGTTGACGTTGCCCTTTCCTTGGGCCAAGTAGTTGAAGTAGGTCAGCAAGGACGAGTTCAGGTAGGTCAGGGAGTTGGCGTAGCCGGTGGAGTTGGCGTAGGTGGTGAAGTTGGTGTACTTCGAGGCAAGCAACACAGACGTCAGGTTGGTGGTGTTGGAAGCAGTCACATTGCTCTGGGAGAGGAACGTCAAGAACTCCTTGTACTCGGAAGAGTTCGATTTGGCGAATCCCTCGGGGAACTGCTGCTGGAGGCCGCCATACTCAAACGGCGCCTGGACTGGGTTGTACTGGACCTTGTCGGAGCCACACGAGCCCACACAGAAGGAGGAGGCCTCGTTCATGTCGAGCCAGAGACCATCGAACTCAATGTTCTGGCGCCAGTCCTCGAGAGCGCTCTTCCACCAGTCGTAGGTCTTGTTGGCGAGGAAGTCTGGGAACAACGAGTAACCGGGCCAGACAGCGCCAATGTAAAGAGATCCGTCAGGGTTCTTCAAGAAAACGTCGTTGTCAATTCCGTCGTTGAAAACAGTGTAGTTGTCGTCGGTCTGGTTATTGGGGTTGGGGTAGTAGATGGCAGCATCGACCAAGGGCACGTACTGCTGGTTGTCCTCGTGAAGCTGGTCGATGAACTCCTTGAAAGCGTCGAGTGGGTATCTCGTGGGGTCGTTGGTGAAGTCCTTGAACGAGTCCATGTAGTCGAGGTCGGACCAGATGGTTTCAAGCTGGAGATCGTTCTCAGCAAAAGTGTCAACGACGTTTTGCAACTCCTCGAGCGTGCTGTAGCCCCAGCGGGACTGGTGGTAGCCCAAGGCCCAGTAGGGCTGGAGAGCAGGCAAACCGACCTCTTTGACGTACTGCTTGATCACATCCTTGGGGGTAGGGCCAGAAAAGAAGTAAAGGTCAATCACACCGTTGAGCGCTCTCCAAGTAAGCGCTTCCTCTTCAATTACAACCTCCTGGGGTGCCAGCGACCTCCACCACACACCGTGGGAGAAGGACTTGTTCTGGGGGGTCCAGTTCTCGTAGAAGCTGGAGTTGGAGGCAGAGGCAGAAGAGTTGGTCAGGTTGCTCAGCTCCCACTGGACGCCTGGGTATCTGGTCTCGTTCACAGGGCCCTGGTGGGTGTTGGTCATGCTCAAGTTGGCGTATCTCTGGTCAATGTAGAAAGGATGAACGCCGTAGATGTTGCCGTCGACTGGGTCAGCAGCGTCGTTGGCATAGAGCGTACGCACAGTGCCCGGAGGGTTGGTGAAGCCCTTGACGGACTCGCCCAAACCGGTGATAACGTGGCCCTGGGGGAGGGTCGAGTTGAACTGAACAAACTGGTTGGAGAAAACGAGCGGGTTGCCCTTGGTGGAGAACAAGACATCGCCGTTGCTCACACGCACAACCTCGAACCAGAACAGCTCGTTGACCTGGGCGTGTCTGAAGGCCAAGTCGGATTTGAAGTTGCAGGTGGAGTTGGACTTTGGCTCCGCAACCAAAGAGGCTGGAAGCTTGTAGACATCGGTGAGGTTCTTGGGCTCGATGTGCACCGAGAGCCTCAGTTCCAGCTGGTGCTCAACGTCCAACTTCAACACATCGTAGTCGTAGCCGTAGATGTCGGTTTCCTCCTTCAAGCGCAAGTAGCCCGAAACACCGCAGGATGTACGGGAAACGTTCAACAACTGGTACCCAGAGGCCTCAGCGTTGGCGTCCACAGCGGTCTTGTTCAAAACGTTGGGAAGCTGCGTCACACCCACCGTCCACGCCTCGGGGAAGGCGGCAGAGGTGTTGGTGTAGGCCGTCGAGTTGGCCTTCACAAGCTCCGCCCAGAAGGTGTCGTTGGCACCCTGGGTAGAGTTTCCCACATAGGATGTGCTATTGGTGGTGCCGTTAGAGCTCCCACCCTGGGGCACAGCAGCAGCGAGGGCAGCGCCGGTGTAAAGGAGGAATCTCATGGTACTTGGGGACTGGAATGACGCTCTGCAACGGTATTTAAGAAGCTCCGGCGCTAGACCACTGCGTTGCTCTGAAGCGCATGTTCCGCTCAGGCCGTTTTCGCAGCCGGTAGATGTGGGAGGTGCTGTCCGGGAGATCTCGGGACAACAACTACATTTTTGACTTAATACCCCTGATTGTGCTTGATCTACTACTATATTGCAGGATTTTGCTCTATCCTTCGTCTCCTTCTCCCTTGAAGGGCCTCCCCTGGTGGCTGCAAATCTCCACATCTCGGTAGCGAGAAAACCGCAAGCGAGCAAGTAACCGCCGAGCATAAGACACACCTAAACGAGTGACACTGTGGCCCTAAAAGGATGGCCTGTCAACATAGGCGTGGTGCCGCAAGCATCGAAATCGAAGAATGGCCAGATTGCACAAAGATGGCATTGTCCGGGGCGGGGCACACAATCGCATACGGTCTCGGCGCACCCCAGCCGGAGTAGGGGAAGGGTCTCCGGGAAATCGAACGAGAGGGAAAGTCTTGTGAATTTCGATTCTTCTCGTTGCCTTGCTCTTGTCGCCAAAGTCGACTTGGCAAGTGCCTAACGCCTCAGGCATGGCTGCAAACCGGGGCAAGTCAGGGTCCAGTTGCTCCCACAGCCTCCGGCCAGAAACCGAAAACAGCGCAAAGTCGAGGCAAAACAGCAACGGCGGAGTTAGGTCGGCTCGAAGCGCTACGAATTACGAAAATGATAGTGAGTTGCGGCTCTCGCCACAGATCGGAAAAGCTCACAAGCAAGCCGCCTATGGGTGTTGATTTTTCGCTTAGAATAGGGGAAATGCGACCTCTTGTAGTTACACTTCCCAAAGCGCTCGCCAGGGGAAACAATTGAGGTAGCCCTCGCGACATATCTGTTTACCAAACAATGGCTATTTACTCAGAGAAGTAAACGCAGCGCACTGAGCGAAGGTAAATAAACGTCATTAAGCTTCTAGAAGCCTAAGGTTAGGGGCTTGGTTATGAGGGTCGGCGATGAGATCGTAGATCAAGCGGAGCCGCTAAATGTTTGCGAGAATTTGTTTTTGGGGTTCTGTAAGAGGCCCCAATTACCATTGTTTACTCACAACATGATTTTAATCAAAAGGGGTAGGACATGATGAAAATTTTGAGATCCCCAGAATACGTCTTCGATTCAGTAAGGAAGTCTGATATGTTGCAGTCGACGGAGAGATGAAAACCTTAGTGTAGATTTATAGTTTGGGCGAAAATGACAGATCAAAACTTGATATAAACTTTCTTTCATAAACTCAGCAAGGGCATAGCGAATTTTTAAAAGATCGAATTCTTGACCTTCTCGTCGAAACCATCATATGCTGTTTGCAGCCTGTCAGGCTCGCTTATGTATGGCTATAGTTCGCTTATGCACAACCCGCCTGCAAAGCACCACAAACACCGAAAGAACAAAAACGTTCATTTTGCAAACTGAAGCGTTTTTCTTCATGGTCTTGAGCGATCAACCCATTGTTACAAATTTGAGTTGATTCGTCTCTAATCTTGTCAGAATTACCCCAGACTCTCTCGTGACAAAATCGCGATGCCATCGCTTCAGACATAAACACTACCTATTAGCGAGCGAAGAGAGCTCATGTGTGGCATTTTCCTCAGTATCGCCGCAAGTCTACCGCAAACTCTGCTTAAATGTCGAGAATATGACGCTGCCGAAATTGCAACGCTTGTTGATGCTCAGAGGGCATCTCAAACAGTGCTTTCGAAAAACGACCAAGACAAAGTGAAGAACGCAGGAACCCTTCGACAATGTCTACAAGAGCTCGCCAGACTCAGTATGAAGAACCATAGTGCTCGCATAAAGGAGCTCAAGGTGAATATGGAGGCATTGGCAGCTGCTCCAGCTACTCCCGATGAGCTGCCTCGATCAGAGAGCTTGGATTCCACTCTTATAGAAGTCATGGCCAGGGGCCCGGACCACGCCCAAATGGTGGAGCTTTTAGAGTCTGGATGGGCTCTTAGAGCGCTTTCATCGGTTCTTTCACTTCGACAGCCTTTTTCGACCCAGCCTCATTGCACCGACCGCTTCATTTTCCAGTTCAATGGAGAGCTCTACAACCCCTCCTGCTTGGACGACAATGACGTCGAATTCGCCTGGAATTTGCTCTCCGAAGCTTTGAATGACTCCAGTGATCCAAGAACGGCGCTCGCAGGTGTTTTGAGCAAGCTTAAGGGCGAGTTTGCATTCACCTTGGTCGATAAGCATAGAAAGATCGTCTACTTTGGGAAAGATGTCATTGGGAAGCGCTCGCTACTATTCCTGACCAAAGATGGACTTACGGTATCTTCGGTGCTTAGCCACTTGCCAGCAGAGGAACTTATAGAGTGTGAGCCTGGTTTGCTCTACGCTTACTCGATTGACACAGAGAATCTCACGAAACAAAGCTACACGAGAAGTCTCGAACTCACATTATGCCGTTCCAATCAATCCAGCGTCGACTATTCGGAGACACAGCAGCGTGTCAGGTCACTATATTCCCACCTCAGCAAATCATGTCAGGTCAGACAGACAACTGTGCACCCGCTACATCCCACCAAATCGCAAGTTGCTGTTTTGTTCAGTGGGGGCCTTGATTGTACGGTGATAGCAGCGCTACTAGCCGAAAACTATGCCTCAATGGGCTCAAATGCAATCATTGATCTTCTTACTGTGGGCTTCGAGAACCCTCGGACGGGGCTTCTGCCACTGGAGTCTCCTGACAGACGGCTTTCTGAAAGATCGTGGTTCGAACTTTCAAAGAGATTCAGCAAAAGCTCTGTTTCGTTTAGGCTAGTCCAGGTGGATGTGTCCTACGCCCAGTGGCTTTCATGTCGGAACCGAGTTTTGGGGTTAATTCACCCCACAGCGACTGAGATGGATCTTTCCATTGCCATTGCATTCTATTTCGCCAGTCAGACGGGCACTTTTGATGCTTTAAAAGCGTCCTCAGCGCTTGACGAGTCTGTGACTTGGACCCAGTTCCAGAGTGACAGAACCAAATACGTTGAAGTTGTTCCTGGTTTTACATCGTCAGCTAAGGTGTTATTCTCCGGTTTGGGCGCTGACGAGCTTTATGGAGGCTACTCACGACACGAAAGCATCTTTGACTCTGTGGGCGAAAATGCAGAGCAGCAGGAGTTACACGAGTGTTACGATGCGCTTTCCAAGTCATTATTGCACGACATCACCATTATATACCAGCGCAACCTTGGCAGGGACGACCGTGCCATTTCAAGCTGGGGCAAGGAGTTGAGATACCCATACCTAGATGAAGAAGTCGTTGAATTCTCCACAAACAGCGTCGAGCCACACTACAAGGTGAAGTTCGACTGGACCACGATGAAGACGAAGAAAGGAGAAAAAAGGGTCAAGAACTACTCACGAAAGTATATTCTTCGTCAACTCGCTCATTTCTTGGGACTACCTATGGCTGCAGAGGAAATGAAAAGAGCCATTCAGTTCGGCGCCAAATCAGCGAAGCTCGAATTGGGACAGAGTAAAACCAAGGGTACAGAAAAGGTCACTGTATAAATAGAATAATAGAGGATACAAAATTTAGCCAAGGGTTATGCATTTTGCTCGGATTGTTTGCATGAAAATGTCTCATATTCACCATATAGTAGAATAAGAATACCAAAGTCAGTTCGAAGCATCAGCTATAAAATCAGCGGCGTATCAAATAGCCTGAGGTGCAGCTGGCAGCTCCTGCCACACAATCCTAGGATATTCGTGATCCAGGTTAGAAAGAATAACTACTAGCACAAGTGTCAATGTTGATGGTTCATCTAAATGCGATCTAATAAATAGTCTGGGGATTATGCTGCGGCCTGGGCCTGTTTTGTCTGTTCGTGGAGCTCGTCCACCCACTTGGGCTCGATCATCAAGCACTCGGCCTCGGTCAACAAGTTCTCCTTCCTCTCCACAAACTCGGCTACATCGCCATCGAACTCCGCATCTAAATCAAGCTTGAATATCTCGCCCTTGGTGATGCACTTGCGGCCCTTCTTGTTCACAAACGTGCACTTGATCAACACATACAGATTGACGTAGCATGGCTTCAAGTACTTGATGTTCAAGTTGGCGGTGACGCCCTTTTTCGAGTGGAAGTTCTGGAATGCAACACGACAGGTGAGCTCGTCAAGCAACGTCGCCTGAAGTCCTCCGTGGACGATTTTCGGGTGCCCTGAGATCTTGGGCCCCAAGTGGAAAAAGGTGTATCCTGTGTTTCTCTCGCCGGGCTGAAGCGCCTCGACATCGCTGAAATCGGACAAAAACTTGTCATCGATAATATAGAAGGACCCGGAACGCAAACCAATTTTTTCGGGCCCGATAAGCGTTTCTCCAGTCAAGTTGGGCCAGATGCTCTCCGCAATTTCTCCACACTTTGGGTTCAGCGCGGCGTGCTCCTCGCTGAGGGCCTGGTAGTACTTGTAAATTTTGGAGGAGTACAAAGTCGAGGCGAACTTTTCATCCGTGACCTGGCCGGGAATGTTTTCCTCGTGTTTGGTGGCAGAGTCGCTTTGGGTCATCGCTTATCGAGTAGTACTGAATCCACGGCTGATATCGCGGACCGGCTGCGAAAAGTTCCGAGGATATTGTGGAACCAGGAACAAAGAACACAGGGTGGTTTACAGAAAGAGCAGAAAAATAAAAAAAAAAAAAAAGTTGACATGAAGTTCAGCGTTATCAGATGACGAATATACCTCCAGGGGGTAGTTCTGGGCTCTGGGGATCTGAAATAGCTCCTGGTGGGGAACTTTGGCAGCTGATAAGGTGGGCTTTCTCACGCTTTGGGGCTCTCCATCCTGATGAATCAAGGAAAAAGAAAGAAAAAAAAAAAAAAAAAAAAAA